>OZ038389.1:34662443-34703513 GCA_964036045.1 Eutreptiella sp. 'Long Island Sound 2002' | reverse complement strand
CGTGGCTGCACATAAGTGGGGGGGTGACAACACTGGGGGCCCCCTCACACGAGTGCAAAACGAAGGAAACCCTGGCAGACGCGTAGCTGAACGTCCCAAGGCACCCAACGAGTCTGTAACGTTGCGGTTCGCCGCACTGCCGAGAGACGGGAGTGTCGCTACCCATGGCCCCGCGTCTGGGGGCCTGCAGGGCAGGGGGGGGGCGGTAACCCGCGAATACGCCCCCCGCGGCCCTGGAGCTTGCCGTCCCTCATCGATGCCTCCCTTTCCGAGGAGTAGGGCCCGGTGGTTCTCTCCGATGGATGAACTCCCCAGCGTATCTCTGCCCCGGGGGGCACCGGGCGTCCTCTGGTGCGCATCCACTGCGTTGCCCCCCTCCCCCCGCCCCCTCTGCCGTGACGACAGTACCCCCGTCCCTGTGGCCGCACGCCAGCGATGATACCAGCGACTGCACCAGAACAACGGTTGCAATGTGCGGGTGGACATCGTGGGGCTTCTGTGCAGCTCCGGGCCTTTCCCTTCGGCCAAGCCCTGTCCCCGCCCCAACTCGGGCCTTGACACCGGCGCTGAACTTCGGGCAGTCCCCTGACAACGCGTCACACCCATTCCGGCGGGGGGGTCCTTCAGGCAGAGAAAGAAAGGAAAAGGGTTCAGAAAAGAAGGAAGGAAGGAACGAAGAGGGTTCGTGACGCCAACAGAAACGAACGTTTACGGGGACGCTCTCTGCTTCATGGTCAAGGCATGGGCAACACACAAGACCACAGAAACGGTATTGAACAATGGATGGCGGTTGGCGCCAGTTGGCGGTTGGCGGTTGGTGGCGGTTGGTGGCGGTTGGTGGTCCTTGGGGGCTGTCCTTAACAAAACAAATGGGGTTCTTAAGAACAGCCCTGGCCTCCGCACACACTCTACGATCCCTTTTTCCAGGAGGCCTCCCTCGACAGCGGGTTCCGTATCCTCTGCCGGGCATTCGGCGATTGCAATCTGCGCTGCGCGGCCACCCTCCTGAACGAGGCCGCCCGCAGCTCCGGCTCCGCCTGCGGCCCCTCGCTCGCCCCCGGCCTCCGCCGGTCCCCGGCCTCGTGCCGCGGCGGCGACTGCGCCTGCGCCCGCAGGTGCCGCAGCAGCAGCGGGTGCGGCCGCCGCGGCCCCAGCTCCGCGGACGGCCGCCCGCTCTCGGGCGTCGCGGTGCCGGACCCGGAGCCCCGCTTCTGCGGCGCCGACAGCCGCTCCCGCAGGTCCCGGAGGCTGGGCGAGCCCCACCGGACGACGGGGGACCTCCCGGGCGGCACCACCGACGTCCACTGCGTCGCGGGCGACGCCGCGCGGGGCGGCGACGGGCCCTGGCCCTCGGCCGACGGCCGCGGGGCCAGCGGCGGCCACGGGCCCTGGCCCTCGGCCGACGGCCGCGGGGCCAGCGGCGGCCACGGCGGCCACTGCGCGGACGGTCGCGCGTGCGCGCCCTTGCCCTTGGGGGACAGCAGGAGCCCCTGCACGCGGCCCCAGCGCTGGTGGGCGGCGGCCGGCGGCGGGGGTGCGGCCTCCCACTCGAGGCCGGTCACGGGGCCGTAAATGAGCGCGTGCAGGTCCGCCGGCACGTCCTTCGCCCCCAGCGGCTGCCGAGCACCGGGGGCCGTGCCGGACCCGGTGGGCTCGTCCGGGGGCGCCGGGTCGTCGCCGGCCGCCGTCCCGACGGTCGTGGGGGGGCCCGCGACGGTGGAGGTGCTCGCGTACTCCAGAACGGAGGAGGGCGTCGAGGTGGGCGACAGCACAAGGGACTCGTCGTCGGCGTTGTGCGGCGGGAGGGCCGGCAGGGGCTGGAGGGTGGGGGCGGGGGACGCGAGGCGGAGGGTCTGGAGCGTCGGGGCCGGGGAGGGGGGGCGGGTGGAGCCGGGGGCCCGGTCGCTGCCGGCGTTCCAGAGGATGGGAATGCCGAGGAGCTCCTGCGGAAGCCAACGGAGTCATGCGGGCGACGGCGGCGGGGGGCGGATGCGGGTGCAGATCACTCACCACAGTACCACGGAGCACCTTCTGCCGCACCACCGCACGGCGGTACCTCAAAGCCCGAAGGGGACGAAGATGGTAAAGAATGATGCTTTTCCGGTGCACTTACCTGCACCTGAAAATACCCGTGCGCATCCAGCGCACCTCCAAAATGCCGTGAAATGGACCGGCGAAAAAATAAGTCCCGAACAATTTTGAAATGCCTGTTCAAAAACTGCTCCAAAAGCCGTGGGGATGGCATAGTTTTTGAAACAACACTACCATCTCGCTCATTCTGGAATACCCGGATCCGCTTTGGATAATTTCTTGGATAACACAAACCCATCGCCTCTTTGCATCACTTTCGCTCTCTTTGAGGCTCATCTCTTCAAACACAAACGCCCCTTGAAGCAGAGCTTTGGGAGGTGTTTATCGAGCGACAATGCCTGATTTTGACCCTATTTCTCCCCAAATTCGTGCCCGAATCTTCTCAGTGGGTGCACGCCACGGCAGGAGTGTATTGTGTGCGATCCACAAAGTGCGCAGTGTGCAGAGTGCAACGTGCATAGTGTCTGGTGTGTAGCGTCCTGCGCGCAGGGTGCGGAGTTCACAGTGTGGCGTAGGTTGCAACTCTGGGAGTGTGCAGGATGTGCAATGTGCACTGCGCGGAGTCGAGTACGCTGAATGCAGAGCTCACGCACTGCACCCCTTACAGTACCCTCCCGTGCGTTGCTGCACCGTACCGCACCGTACCGCACCGCGCCTGCCCTACCCTGCACTTGACTTCACTGCACTGCACTTCACTGCACTGCACTTCACTGCCCTGCACTGCACTGCACTGCAATGCACTGCACTGCACTGCACTGCACTGCACTGCACTGCACTGCACTCTGCCGCCCCAGTGTGCTCTGGGCTTTCATCGCGCATCGAGTTGACCGTGGCTCATTCATTGTCTCTTTTCGCCGGCAAGTCCTGCAATGTCTCGTCGTCGAAAGCTCTGCCAAATCGCATCCACCAGCACAGTACTCAAGTCAGCACCGCGTCGGTACAGTACAGTGCAGCACACCGCAGCACACCAGAGCACAAGACGGCGCAGCACAACACGACATAACAGGACCTGCAGCTCCGTATCGGTGACGAACGTTCTCTGCGTGAGAACCGCAGTCGAACTAAAACTGCCGGTCCGGGGGTGCAGCTCCGGGAGCCTCGGATCGTCACGGGTGGGGGCCGTCCGCGGGGCCCGCGTTAGCCCCGGGCTCACGTGGCGCGGAGGCGTGTGGGGGTCCATCTGCAGCGGATGGCATGCGATGATGGACGGCATTTCGGCGGGCGTGGGGCTGGGACCAGGGGCCCCCATGGCCATGCCAGGGTCCGCGTAGCGCTGGTCCGTGAGCTTGAAGCGGTAGGAGTCGGCCAGCGCGAAGTTGCGGGCCGACAGAGGGGGGTCGGCCGAGGGGCGGTAGTGGGCCGGCACCCCGTCGACGGACGCCTGGAACGACTGCTTCGTGCTCAGGCTTTGGCTCTTGAGGGAGTGGGACCAGTCACTTCTGCGACAAGTGCCGTGTGCGCCGTGCACATTGCGCAATGCACGTGGCCGAGTGCACGCGGCGTGCAACGCACTCTACACTTCACACACGCACAGAGGGGGGGGGTCTGCACGGGGGATGCTCCGCATCCCAAAAAATCAAGGGGGGAATCCCGCACCTCCTAAATCCTGAGTGCATTGGAAGGGAAGGAGAAGGAATCCCCCGCAGGATGAGGCGCATGCACAGAACCACGTCCCACCGCACCTCAAATACCCACTTCTGGTGTTCAATCCCGCAACCCACTGAATCGGGCTAACAGATCGGAGTGAATTGGGGAAATTGGGCCCTGATTCGGGGGGGAAATTCCGCACCAAATTGAAATACGGCATCCCCCCCCCCCCACGAAACCCCCCCCCCTTTGTACTGCACTGGCGCCCTCTGCACACTGCACACTTCCAACGCCTGCGGAGCCCCTGAATATTGGGGAAGAGTGGCCTGCAGCAGTGCGCTGGTGGAGGGGTAGAGGTAGAGGAAGGAGCGCGGCATGAGCTAATGGCACGGCGATGATGCGTTGCGACCGGCATTGCGTCCCGAGCTCTGGCGGGCAGCGCCCAAGGGCAAGGGATCGTTTCCGAGCACCAGCAGCACCCGCAGCACCAGCAGCACCAGCAGCACCGCGTTGGCATCGACTGCACCCGCCACAGCCACGGCCATTGGCACTGACTCGGCCACGGCCACGACCACTGTACCACTGCCTGTACCACCGCTGTTGCTACTACGTCACTTCCACTATGCCACTGACGTGACCACCGCCCGCACTACAAGGGCCATTGTGACTGGCTGAAGGGGCAGTGGCAGTTGGGGGTGCGCCACCTCCGTGCACTTGTACCGCTGCTGCTGCCGCTGGTGCTGCTGCCCCTGCGGGGGCTGCCGCTGCTGTTAAGGCGGCTGCCGCTGGTCTCGCTGGCCCTGCAACTGCTACGTTCACAAACGGTGCTGGCAAGCATGTGCGGTCCCTTGGAAAAATGTCTTATGCTGCGGCATGCTTCTACCTGCACATGTGGGTACCTACGCATCTGTGGGAAATTGAACTCACAAACAAGAGACAACATGCACAACACTGTTGGGCCGAATCAATCCCTTGCACCATCCGGAGCGTCTGTAGTGGGTTTGTTGACATACATCATAGCCAAATGGCGAAGTGTTGTTGCCCATATGCAAACAGTCCTTTGTCTGGATGTGGCCCATCAAACTGAACGTTCGCTCAACAGGCAGGCAGGCACAATGTCTCCCGTGCAAACAGAGCAGGAGCAGGCAGACAGACACATGAACCCAAAAAATTGGATGCTGTGGAATGCTGCGGCATGCTTCCAAACCCCCATGTGCAGCTCCAATAAACGGGTGCTGCGGCATGCTGCGGCTGCACATGCTTGGGTACTGGTTTGGATGTGGTGTCTGTTACAGGGGGAGGGCGGGGGGGGGGGGGGGACTTCGTCTGGGGACAATTCCGGCACACCTCCAAATTTGGAGCAAGGCCATCAGACGTGGGAAACTTCAACACCCCCCGACTGTCAAACACTGCGCCCCTTTTTGGCACTCGACCCTCAGCTCACAAACATTCTCAACGACGACCAACGTCTCACCCCCAAGCGAGCGGACGTGACGGACAGACGGGCTGCCGACACCAGCGCAACAATCTCTGGCTACCGCCGTCAGAGGGGGTGCACAAGGGGCAGGAAGTGCCCCAAATGGCGCAAAAAACATTCGCGGGAAAATTTCGGCACCGAACTGAAAAATGAAAATTTCCCCTTGAAATTGTCCCCTAAATCCCCCCCCCCTGTGTGACATTCCGTCGGGTTGTTGCTCCTTTACGGGGCCTTGGACACTCACCCGTTCTTCCCTTCGCATGTTGCGTCGGGTCGCTGCGTTCTGTCGGCCGCCGCGGCCGGTGCTCCTGCTGGTGTCGTTTCTGTGTTGGCCGAGCCCAGTAGTTGGTGTGTTGGGACTGTGCTGAATGTGGCATGGTGTGCCGTTTGTTGCCGGGGTCGTTTGACTGTTTTTGCTGTCCACACACCTCTGTCCACAGGCCGTCCATAGCCTGCCTCGCTGTGTTTCTGTGCGGCCCAGGTGCCCTGTTCCTCCGCGCGCTGTCCGGGCCGTCCACCATATGTCCTTTTCCCCCTCACAGTTGGTCTGCTCCTGATGGGCTCCCGCTCCTGTTGCGCAAACAGCCCATCTGGGCTGCGTGAGACACCCCCCACCTGATGCCGGTTGAGCAGGGGTTGCCCTGGCACCCGGTAGCGACGGGGCTGGCTGGCCAAGCCATCCCCTTTATTGTCGCTGCCTCCCATGCGCACGCTCCACCCTACTGTACTGCCTCTCTTGCGACCCCCCGCCCCCCCATCACTGGGCTGAGGGAAACCAACACAAAACTCAGAAAGCAACAATCTGCTGCGATTCTGGGGGGCTTGGGGGCGGCGCAGTGCTGTGGCAGCCACAAGAGTCCCCTGCCAAATTTGTGTGCACGCTCTGAAAAGATTCAAACTCCGAGGGCTATGCGACACGACCTCCGGACCCACACGGGAACGTGGCAGCAGACGCAGTTGCGAGGGCAGATGGCGGCAAAGGACGGCCGCATACCCAACGTCAACGTCTCCAACGTCGCTCTCGGCCCTTTCCCCTTCCAAATGGGAGTCGAACATCAGGAACATCTTGCCATAGACGCTGACCGTCTGGCGCATGCTGTAGAACTCCCGCCTCTCCCAGTGGTCTACAAAGTTGACCCACGCCTCGACACCCGAGATCACTTCGAAATTCACCAAAGCACGGCCCACGATCTCATGGATTTCACTGATCACTGCCAAGATCGGGGTCACGTCCAGGAAATCGTCTGGTTCGGGGTCCTGATGCAACGTTCAGCAGAGGCAGCTCAGCGTCAGGATGGAGGAGGCGTTGTGACCAGAGATTAGCGCCGGGAAGCGCCACAGCAAGCCATTCGGGCGCTGCAGGGGATTGGGGGGCGAGGCCCCGCACCATGTGTTACAAAAATGGTGGATGTTTCGTGAAACAATACTTTTGAAAGTGTTCTCTGCCTGTGAAATACGGTGCAGTACTTTGCCTGTGCCGTCTGCCCGTCGGGTTGTTCATCTCCAACGCACACTCATCTGCGTTGTGCCGCACACAGGCGTCGGCGTTAGCCGCAGCCGAATTCGCCAACTAGCCGCAGAGGGAAAGAAAAATGGGAGAAATGGAAAAATGGGGGGGAATGGGGAAATGTCAGAAAGTGCCAAAAATACCTATTGGGAAATGCAGAAAACATGTGTGAAATTGGAGGAAAATCGGGCAAAAAATGGAGGAAATTGGAGAAAAATCGGAGAAAAATGAGACAACTTGGGGCAAATTCCCCATTTTTCCCTATCCCATTTTCCCCATTTTTCTACAGCCTTGCCACCTTTCCCTCAGGTGCCTTTGATGAATTGTGCCGAACTGGCCGACTGGAAAAATGAAAATTAATTTTCGGACCAGCCGACAATGGCGGATTTTCCGGCTCGCGCCGAGGCTTGTGCGCAGCCCACGCTGTCTACTTGTCAGCGTGCCACATTCAGGAGGGATGGCGGGATGTATGGCCCGTCACGCAGCTTCTCACACCCAAGCCACGGGTCCGTCGGCCATCGCACACCTACCCAACCCCCACTCAGCCTGACATGCCCCCCAACGGCACCATGGCCCGTCCCCGCCCTCGGGGGAAGTGCTCGCGCCGGGCGCGCACCACGCACACACGCACGCACGCACCGTGCGCACACCGCGTCGGGCGTCTGAACAACTTCTCCAGGAAATGGTCTGCCTTTGAAGCCCTGGTAAATACCGTCCCTCGGTGGAGGTTGCTGGGGGGAGGAGGTGTGGCAGGGCGTGAGGCAAAGGCCCTCTCCCGCAGTCTGCGCCCGCCGCGTTGCGCGCTTGCCCCTCCCCCCCCTTTGGCCCTGTCTCGCTGTGGTGCGCCGGTTGGGCCTGTTCTGCCCCACCCCTTCTTTCGTTGTTCGTTCCGCGTTGCCCTTGCCGCCTTTGCAATACCACAGAACACGGGGGGACAGCAGCAGCAAAGATTGCAACACTGAACATCGGCGACATGCGCTATACATTCGCTACACAAAGTTCCGGAGGTCGGGCTACCAACTGAACGCATCCCTCTGGACTTTGGGGTCCACAATACACACAAGTTTCAAGAATGCGGGTCTGCAGCGGCCCCGAACGTGTTTGGTCCTCGGCACATGGACCCCATCCGGGCACTTGAGGAGGCGCCGTCCCCAGGGAGCGAGATCTCCGCTGTCCCCACTACCACCCGCCCGCGGCCTGTCCAATTCCGAGTCCCCCCGATTGTCGTCCTCCATCTGAAGACTTAAATGAGAAGTGGGGCTGTGATCCAAAAAATCTGCAAAGCGCATCGCCGCCGAGCCGCCGGCCACCCGCCGTCCGGGACCGGAAAGCTGACCGTCGGGAGTGTCGCGCGCGTTCAGAGCGCCGAGTCCCTGGGCAAGCGGAGAGACGGGCAGCAAATGGGGCCTCGGGTGGGGGCAACGGGGCGGGCACCATCATCGTGATGCGCAGGCCGGTGGACCAGTCGTGCTGCACGTGCTCGCTGACGCTGGACTCGACATCGTCCAGATCGGCGAGCGCCTGCTGCTTCATGACCTCGTTCTCGACGTAGCGGAAAAAGGTCTTCCGCAGCCAAAACTTGAGGGGGACGAAGGTCATCGAACCGTCGCTCTGCGCACGAGGGACGTGGGGGGCATAGGGGGCGCAGGAGAGGCGTGGCTTGAGCTACTGCGCTGTGAGCGCGGGAGGAGGAGGCGGAGGAGGAAGAGGAAGCGGCGACCCACTGCCACTCCGCCAGGGACGTGGCTCGGCGCGGGTGGTCGGCGCTATCTCCACCCTCAGAACAACGGCGGAACTGGCAGCCGTGGCATGAACACTGTGCACAGTCGCATGCAGCTGCTGAACGCGAGGGATCTGGGCAGCGATGCATTGCCAGGGGGGGGGGAGATACCCCCCCCCCCTGTGTGACATTCCATCTGGTTGTTGGGCGGGAGCGCCCCCCCCCCCCCCCCCTCCAGGCCGCCCAGTCTATGCCCAGCCACTGTCCCCCTGACGCCAAGTGCCAGCGTCAATGGCATTTGTAACCGACAGTAACCGCCCCCAACCGCTTTGGCAACCTCCTCCAACCGCCTGCCTAACCGCCTTTGGGGCCGCCTCTGATCCCTGGGTGTGGGGTGCGGGAGGCACACACCAGCGAGAAGCTGACCAACTTGAAGATCACCTGCTGACAGATGTTGACCAGCAACACGTACAGCGGGACAAGGATGGAGATGAACAGCGCCACCGTCACGACGATGGCCAGCCACGCCGGCAGGTCCCACAGGAACAACGTGGCGATGGAGAGCGAGAGCAGCAGCGTGCAGATGGACATGAGCTCGAGCTTGGCCACTTGGGGGTCGTAGTAGGGCTTGAGGTAGATGTCCAGCACCAGGGCCAAGAGGAGGATCCACATCCCACAGAACACCTGCACGGCACAGCGGAGATGCCGCCCCCGTGGGAAGCCGGACAGGAGGCGTGGCAGGCCGGCGCAGGGGCAGGCCTTTGCTTAAGCGGGGGGGGGGGGGGCTCAGGAGGTCCCAGGGGCAGTTACAATGGCGGTTGCAGGTGACTCTTAAAGCGGTTGGGGGCAGTTACTGGCGGTTGGAGGGGCGGTTGCAGGTGGTTGGGGGGCAAGCAAAGGCATGCCTTGGGTAAACCCCCCCCGCCTTAAGCAAAGGCCGGCGCAGGGGTGAAGAACACCACTCGTGAAGCCTCCCGATTGTCTTCTCTTTTCGCGCCATACAGGGGGATGGGACAGTTTCGCCCCCCTTGAAATCCCCAAAGCTCCAACATACGCCATACGCCCAAATGACCGCAACAAAACAACAAGACATGCCCCGGACAGACACTCCAAAATTGCACCACATCGCCACAACAAAGAGGCCCAGCACCTCCAGCACCGGTTACCGGATCGGCAGCACCAGATTTCATACGTCTGCGCGAGAAACGGTTGGCTCAGGCGCGTTCGTCGGCGCTTGGCTCTTCTTAGAAACCACAATCCCTCTGCAGCGGCGGCGAAGGATGGAACTGTTCCACCAAAGTTTCGCCACTCGTCTTAACGGCGGAATTCTCCCTCCCCCTGTACGCCCCCCGTGCGGGTGGCCCAAAGCCTTGGGTTGTGCCCGGGCCCTGGGTCCAGTCAATCGCAGCGTCAATCATAAGGCCCATCCGAATGCAGCGAGGCAGAGGCGGGGGGGAGGTCGTGACCCCCCACTCCTCCTGTGGTCCACGACCCAAAGCGCTGTCGGGAGGGCCTTTGGTGTGGGACCGCGCTTCGTTTGAAGAAGGGGCCCTCGCCGCGATGAGCGGAACGCGGTCGTTTTTGAATGCACAAACACGGCGGAGGAGCCGGCCGGTGTGGCGGTGGGAGGCTTGACCACCGACGGCACCGTCGGTTGGCGGTTCACCGACGGGAGTTGACTCATGTACGCGGGCGAGCGACGGCGGTTGGTTGGCGGGTGCTCTGCGGTTACCCCACCTCAGCCGATCATTCGAGGATCACTCACGGGGGGAAGGGGGGGGGGTCCGACGTGTCGGGGCCGACCCCCCCCCCCTCTGGACCCCCCTGCCCACGCCGCGGGGGGGGCGGGGTCTAGAACTGAACTGCCCCCCCTCTACACCGTGTGCCTAAGAGACTGAACGTGCGCGCACACCCGAAGCGATGGCTGATCCGTGACGACGCTCTGGCTGCCACCGACACCCCGCCCCACAAGCAAAGACAGATCCGCCGGCGAGCGGGCGAAAGCCCAACGCCCCCCCCCCCCCCCCACTCCAGGGCGCCCAGCCTATGCCCAGCTGCTGTCCCCCGTAACGCCAAGTGCCGGCTTCGATGGTGTTTGTAACCGACAGTAACCGCCCCCAACCGCTTTGGCAACCTCCTCCAACCGCCTGTCTAACCGCTTGTGGAGCCGCCTCTGCGGCCCCTTCCCTTCTGATGCATCCCTGCCCAACGCGCACCAGTGGACAGAGGGGGGGGGGGGGGGCACGGCAGATATTTCAGTAGAGACCCGCATCATCCACAAGGCCTGAGCCCCACTTTGTCGGTCACAACCGTCGCATCACCGAACGCGGTCTCCTTCACACGGCCGTGTCACGTACCGTCCGGTGCTCAGAACGCAGGGGGACTCGACCCGGGCCCTCCCGCGGGTTCCGTGCTCCCGCATCGGAGCCCTCCCGGACGGCCGCCCCTGGCTACACGGCCATCGGTCAGACCTGCACCCCCGTCGGTCGCCCTCCGATGAGCGCTGGTTCACGATGAGACGCCAAACACCCGGACCCCCCGCCTTCGGTTGTGGCAATCCGACCCCCTAACCCCCGGCCAGGCCAAGGGGGGGGGGGGATCTGAAGGAACATGGGGGGCCAGGGGGGGTTGGCAGGGACCCCCCCTCCTCCGAGGGTCCCCCTATGGTCCCCGCCGAAGGCGGGCCAAGAATTTTGCACAAATCCTCTTGGCACCGAAGGCACCGAAGCAAAATTTTGGCTGTCAGCCTCCAACATTGGAAGGGGCGGAGGGGGGGGGGGGCTTGGCACGAGGCCATGGTGTTGGTTTGTTTGCCTTTGGCGGCGCCTATTGGCCTCTCGCCACTGCACATTCTGACCCTCTGTGGGCCCGAACGTGTGTTGCTTGTGTCAGGGGGGGGGGGGCAGGGGGGGGTACCCCCCCCTGCCCCTGCGGTGTACAGCCGTTCTAACACATCACTGCCCGCGCCCCCGCCCGGCGCCCACCTGCAAATAGTTGTCGGCCACGAACACCCCCGTGAACACCAGCAGCAGCTTCCGGGCCATGATGAAGATCTCGTGGTACCAGCGATTCTCGTGAAGCGCGCGCGTCAGGAACGCCCAGCGCCGCAGGCCCGCGTGCGCGCCTTCCTTCCACATGTAGAACTGAGACACGGGCCGAGGCGTGAGGGAGAGGGACGGGCACGGCGGGGCCGGGTCCGGGGCCTGCGAACACAGGCTTGGCCCGATCCAAAGCACGCGACAACCCTCAACAAACCTCGACGACCCTCGACAACCGTCGCCAACCCCCAGTGCCGGGGGGCGGGAGGGATTGCGGCCTTTGGGGTCAGGGCCGTGTTGGGGGGGAGGGGGTAGCCCCCCCTCCTCTTCAAGCGATTCCCTGGAGGGTTAAGGAGGGTTGCCTACAGTATCGCAATTTGTCTGCAATTTCCCGCAATTTTCCCGCAGTTCGTCGCAATTGGATTCGACTGCCCCTGATTTCCAACCGTCAGTAACCCCCTCTGTGACATTCCGTCGTGTTGTTGTTCCTTTACGGGGCCCTGGACAGTCACCCGTTCTTCCCTTCGCATGTTGCGTCGGGTCGCTGCGTTCTGTCGGCCGCTGCGGCCGGTGCTCCTGCTGGTGTCGTTTCCGCGTTCGCGGAGCCCAGTCGTTGGTGTGCCGGGGCTGTGCTGGATGTGGCGGGATGTGTCGTTTGCGCGTCAGCGGCCCCCAGTAGTTGGCGTATTGGGGGTTGTGCTGGATGTTGCGGGGGTCGTTTGACTGTTTTGGCTGCCCACGCGCCTCTGTCCACAGGCCGTCCATAGCCTGCCTCGCTGTGTTTCTGTGCGGCCCAGGTGCCCCCCCCCCCCCACCACCCGCTTTCGCATCCCGTGTGACCGCTCTGCAACCGCTCTGGAACTGCCCCGATCCCCCCCCCCCTCCCCTTCAAGCAAAGCCCTGCTATTGTCTGCGACACATTCCTGTGCCCCGGCTACTACGGCCCCACCTGCAGCAGCCCGTGCCCCGGACTCACCGGCACGACCGTGTGTTCAGGCGTGCGTTGCTGACTTCAGGGCACCCTCCCTCGAAGTGGGGGAGACTCCAGCTCCGGGGGGGGGTTTGGGGGGGGTGAGACATCATTAATTTGAGAGGATTGAATTGTACAAAAACAGACATGCATTGCAGGAAGACTGCAAACCAGAGGTAATGCACTCCACAGTCAGGCATAAGTGCATCTTTATTCTCTATGCCAAACCTGATTGAACCTCAAGACACACACTGTGTCTGAAACAGAAAACAGAACATCATGTCTGACTACATTACCTTCCAATACAACCCCTGGGGGGGAGTGGTTGTTTGGGGCCTAGGCAGCCCGAGGCAAAAAGTGAAATATATTAAAGGGGGGGGGTGACCTAATTAAAAAACAGACAAATACAAACCAGAGGTAATGTACTCCACAGTCACGCATAAGTGCATCTTTATTCTCCATGCCAAACCCGGCTAACCTGAGGACACATTCTGTGTCCAAGACAGAAAGACAGAAATATCATATCTGACTAAGGGGGGGCGTCGGGAAACTTCGGCGCGGCCCCTTCGCTACCGAAGCTCGCGAGCCTCCGACATTCTCGACGTGAACAGTGACTTGCCCCGCATGCCACGTGGCGTGAGGCCACGTCGGCCCTTCGGAAGCGGGACGGGGGTCCTGCACGTTTCTCACCATCCGCTTCACCATCCGCATCGGGGGCGGAGGCACTGGTCCGTATCAGTCTTGACGTGCGGTGAAGCCGACCGGGTACGGGCGCACTGAGGGCCTGGAAAGCGATGGGTTCACCGGTGTACTTACGCCCAGGCAGGGACGCATCGGAAGGGGGGGGGAGGTACCCCCCGTGTGACATTCCGTCGGGTCGTTGTTTCTTTACGCCGCCCCGGACAGTCACCCGTTCTTCCCTTCGCATGTTGCGTTGGGTCGCTGCGTTCTGTCGGCCGCTGCGGCCGGTGCTCTTGCTGGTGTCGTTTCCGCGTTCGCGGAGCCCAGTGCCCCCCCCCCCCCCCCCCTCCAGGCCGCCCAGCCTATGCCCAGCCACTATCCCCCTGACGCCAAGTGCCAGCTTCAATGGCATTGGTAACCGACAGTAACCGCCCCCAACCGCTTTGGCAACCTCCTCCAACCGCCTGTCCAACCGCCTCTGGCGCCACCTCTGCGGTCCTTTCCCTTCTGATGCATCCCTGCGCCCAGGCCCAGTGTTGTTTGCCCATTGGATCTTGTTGGAAATCCGTCGGGCAGAGGACCGCTGCCACATCCGAAACAAACAGAGATTGGGGTGACACACAGACGGTCGAATGGCAGGCAGACCTTGACGCATCCCATGCACCCGAGGGGGATGCCGATGCCGTAGAGGAGCGTGAAGACGAAGGCGACGGATTGGTTGGACGAGTACTCCGGACTGGAGCAGTCGATCCGGTAGTCCGTGATCAGGAACGACCGCTCAACGCCATCGCCCCAGTCGAAGTGCCGGCACTGGAACATCTGCGCTATCCTTTGGATCAGATTGGGGTACAGCACGTACAAAATGATGATCATGCTTCGTATTGTGACCTAAAGGCGGGTGGGTCGGGAGCGGTTATAGCACAGGATCAGGGATGTGGTTGTCCACTGGGGCGGGGGGGGGGGGATCTGGCGGACCCCCCCCCAAAACCCGAAACTTTTCCTCTGGGGGAAAATGAAAATTTGAATAGAGATCCAGACATCGGAGGCCCGTTTCGGGTACACTTTTTTTGCCGTCATACCCCCCCCCCCATTCCGTAGGCCGAGCACTAAGCATAGCCCTGCACAGGACGCCACGAGTGCTCCGAACCAGTTCAGTCCGGTGCGAACAGCCTGGGGATCTGTTTGGTACAACAATGTCACAATGATGAGGTCCTTATGAATAGCACTCATGGGGAAGGCGTTGCGAAACGACATACACGATGGACGCGCGGACTGACAAATGAGTGAACGTGTGTTGTGCCATGTCCACGGAGAAAGGAGAGGGGCACACTACGCAACATCAAGGGCACAGATTCAGTGCAGAGTGTGAAGCAATCGTTTTGTGTTGCCTCTCAACCTGCGGCGAAACTGAACGCGAATGGAAAGCAAGCACCGCCTGCTGTGTCTCCATGTGCATACGACCACCGCGTGTGGTGTTGCAAGGCACACAGGTACACACTAACACAGTTACACAGCACCACAGCACGACACCAGAGTTTGTGGCTCACCCACTTCGTTCCCTGACAGTGCACAATCCAGCACATGACCCTGACTGTGCGGTGTGCTGTGCGCCCTCTGTTGCAGGAGGGGGATTCCCCTCCCCTGTCCTTTTACTTCTTCCCTGCCCACAGGCTGATGGGTAACCCTGGGGTAGTACTTGTGCAGACGGTTTCGGGTTTGGAGGGTATTATCGAGGAACGAGGCACACGGGCCAGAGAATAGGGGCGGCAGCTGTCCCGCTCTGCATTCCCCCATCGAGGGTTCCACTGTTGCATGTTACAAAACACGTGTCTCAAACAATGTACACTCTGGACGTGCAATGTGCCACACCACATTTGCCCCCTTCCGCCCCCCTAAAAGAACAATACCCTACCCACTTACATCGTGTTGCCTCATCTCTGCAACACAGAGGGTCCCTCCCCGTGGCATAAGCGCTTTGATCCGTTCCATATTTCATTTGGTTTTGCACGCCCCTTGTGGGAGAGACTCCTCATCGTCCTGCACATAATCCAGAGTGGACAACAAAACCTCCTCAGCGCACGCTGTGCCCTGTGGAATCAAGCCACCCCCTAAATCTGAATTGGAGTACAGGTTGCCATTCTAGTTTGGACTCCCATTTATCACATGGTTTTGTCCAAAACATCCGCTTCAGGAAGTGCTCCTTGCGCCCAGATAATCGGCACTTGACATTCACATTCTTCTGTTGGATGTGAACCAGAGCATGGACCATCCAATGGAGCCATGGGATGTGCTCCTCCGCATTCATCCCCAACTGTTGGCACACATCTTGGCAGGCACTCCGAAATACTCTCCATGGCCACAAATGAAAGAGTGCCCTTCACTGGACTGAGCTTGCCACCTCTAATGACGTTTGTTCCTCGGCCCCAGGAAGGGGTCTAGGCTCCCTGCTTTGTACCGGACCATGCAAAGATGAAGTGGTCAACAACCCTCTTCCATGCAACTGTACCATTGGAGCTCCAGGCATTGTTGTCATGGACCAACACAATCGGGTCACAAATGTGTTGTGGGTTGGGGCTCCACTGGATGTGACACATTGCTAACCTCCAGTAAAGCATCCACCACTCACGGTCCGAACCAGCGGGGGGCAACTACAATTGGTCCGGATGCGACCCACCCCCCAGCTATCTGTCAAAACTTGTGGGGGGGGGGGGTCGGCGGGAGGGCGGGGGGGGGGGGGGGTATTGGCAGCTCAGCCGGGGGGAGGGGCTGCGCGCGACCCACTACTACCACATGCATACCTCTAGGGTGTGTGTGTGTCTGGGGCCATGGGGCCAGACAGATACACACAGTTTGGGTTTTTTGTCAGTGGCAGATGTGGTGCCAAGCAGCAGGGATGGACCCGATCTACGAAGTGGCCGAGTGGTTGCGCAGCTGATTGACACATGTGTGGGCGTCGGTTTGAATCCCAGTCTGATACCTTTGGCGCCGCCGCTGGCGGCCGCGCTAAAATTCGGCCGAGCAGGATTGCAACTGCCGCCTGCACATCTGGTGTGGGCTGCGTTACCATCGGACCGCTGACCGTGTTACGAGCACCGTGCGTCCCCACTGCTTCTAGCCTATTAAGCAAAACTTTTGACCCCACCCACCCCCGCACCCCCCCCACCCCCCTCAAAAAAGTGATATCCAGTTTTAGGGAACCGGAGAAAAGTGACGCGGCAAGATCACCCCCGTTGCATCATGCCTCAGGGCCTGCAAAGCCGTGGCTACATCACCCCTGCCGTGTCAGGGCAGAGAGCGGCGACACAGCCACACGCCCGGTGCCGTATCAAGTTCTACAAAGCCGAGAGGCATGATGCAGCTGCAAAACATCCTTTGCACACGGAGATGAGTAAAGTGGTCACATGACTAGTGCCATGTTCATGCAGGTACTATTCTGGGCGCCATGTGAAGGGGGGGATGCGGCACCACTTGACATGAAAGAATGGCAGAAAGGGATATACACGTAAACAGCCCAGATACGTATGCACAACCACAATGTCCCCGGTTCTGGGATCATTGAAATTCACGCCGCAGGGTCATCACTGGAGCTGTCACTGAAATCGGCGCCGCCCGCACCCGCAAGTCCTCATCCCCATCCCCAGGGCCTTCCCCTTCTGAAGCCCCTCCACATTCCCATGGCACTGCCACTGCCCTTCTGTAGGCGATGACTACTGCGTAACACTTCCAGCGACAGTTTGTGGGCGGGATCCACGTGCCCCATCGTACCTAAACCCCCGCAATCCTCCCGTGACAACACGGCCACAGTACACCACACAGCCCTTTGTGGAGGCATACCGACTTCTTCGTGTTCTTGACGTCAGGATCATCCGGGAGCACGTCCCACAGGCTTTCCTCATATTGGAATGCCTCCCAAACCTCGCACATGCGGTCTGCAGAAGTAGGGCACGCGTGGGCACTGCTTTGCCCGGCCACTTGCGGGATCATCGCCACGTTCACTCAGAAATCAGCCCTAACCCCCCCCCCCGTGCACAAGCACGGCCGCGGTCCCAAAAGTCAGCGGCAAAACAGCGGTTCAACGCCCACCACGTCCTTAGACAAGCCCCTGCTTGGGCGCGACACACACACAACAGCAAAGCGCGGTACGTGACAGTCACGCCGGGAATTGCAATGTGAGGCATCGCCCAACATCACCTCCAAACAAACCGCGTGGGGCTGTGATGTGTGGTACGATGTTGTGATGAACAGAACGCACAATCACAGACATGAATGAGCCCCCCTTTCCCTCTGCAAGTGCGGCACAAACGCCCCATCCTGCATTCAGGACCACAGAAAACTGCGGTCCCAAAAAATCCTGAAAATAGCGCTTCTCCTACTCCGCCCACTCGGTGCGCGGACAAGCCCGTGCTTGCGCACAGGCGGGGGGGGGGGGTTGTTTGTGCGGGTGTGCATTTCACTACATCGCATGTCTTCGCACGTCAGGCGGTGTGCTGTGCACGCACGTTGGGCAGTCACACATCTTTGGCACGCGCAGTGAGTACCGCCGCATGCGCAGCACGCACCGCCGCATGCGCACCAGCACACAAAACACGATGCACGCACCCGCGCCGACGCGCACGCGCACGCCAAACACACCGTCTGATAACTCCTCCTCGTACATGGAGGTGGCCCCGGTGCGTTCGTGGGTTCCAGCGCCAAAAAGTGTGCTGTGCTGCACCTGCAGATGAGCAGTACCGCCACGTCCCGCATTGCCGGCACGCACACGCGGCGCGGCTGCAGCACACGCCCCCCCAGTGCTGCCACCACACGTGCTCTCTGTGGTGCCGCCCATACGCCGTCCCATGGCCGGCGCCGCACCCCCCCTGCGAGGCCCCCACACCCCCATGCCACTCCCGTTGCACTTGGCCCGTGTCGCCGCCACGCCCTCCGTGGGTGGCCGCGGGCCCTACCACCGCCAAACCGTCCGCAGACCGCCCAGCGCTGCCGTCCAACCGCCGGGGCTTGACAAACACAGTGAATGGCAAACAGTGACCCCCCCCCTGAACAGCGGTGATCAACGACACCTTTCGGAAGGCCCCCATCCCCCAACCCCAGCGGTGTGCCTACCTCCATCCCCGTCCCCGTCCCCAGAACTTCTTGTACGAGGGGGGGGGGGGGGGTGCCCCAAGGGGCGCCGAAGAAAAGTGTTGGTCTAAACGAATCGGCGCCGAAGGCGTCAGAGAAGCCGTTTGATGGGCCCAACGCTCGGAAGGAAATTTGGCCCAATATTTTGGGGGGAGGGGGGGGGGCCAGGGGAGGGGGGGGGGGGGCAGCCCCCCCCCCCCCCTAAGCGCCCCAAGTGGTGCTGAGTTGTTAAAGGGGGCCCTGCACGACCCCGTCCCAGTCTCCCCCTTCCATCCCCGTCGCCCTCCGCAGCCCCCTCCGTTCCCTCAAAGCAGTCCATCCCCCAGCACACGTCCCTGTCATCCGGTGGAGATGGGGAGGGGGAGGGGGATGGGGAGGGGGATGGGGAGGGGGGGTTGCGGGCAAGGGGCAGAATCGTGGTCGGGTCACGGGGATGGGGACGCTGAGAGGCGCAGCGCGGGGGATGCAAACGGGACGGGCCGAGGCGACTGATGACGAGGCCGGAGGCCGGGATGGCGCCGGATGCGTCGGAGAATCGCAATGGGGGTGGGGCATGGACAAGGGGAGGGGGGGGGGGGGGGGGGGCTGGGGGGCGGTGGACGGGGGACAGGGACACGAGGAAGAGGACGGGGGCGGGGGGCGAAGGACACGAGGGGGGGGGGACTGATACCCCGCCCCGTCGGTCTTTGAATTGGCTCCGAACGGCCTCCGACGCGAGCACCGACTCGAGCGTAGAGCCCTCTTCGGTCTCCAGCATCTCCTCCTCTGCGTCGTCCTCAAAATGCGACGCACACGTGACATCGGCGGACAGCAGCTGCTCCAGTTTGCCTTTGCTCAAAGTCGTGCTGTCGGACTCGTAGCCCACGTCGACGCCCTTCCAGTCCCGGAACAGACCGTTCAGTTGCAGGCTCACGACCGCTGTGCAGAGGCAGCGGTGTGACCGGTGACCGGGGGCCCTTGGCCGCCGCACGCCCCATCAGCGCGGGGGTGTGGGGCTACGGAACATTGTGTGTGTGTACGGGGGGGGGGGGTACCTCAAAATGATATCCGCATTGCCCTGATCCATCACCCGCCCCAATTGTGGAGGGTCAAGACATACCGGGGGCGTTGTCGCACGGTGCCGCACCTTTCTGATGTTTCTGGGGATGTTCCCCGGTGAAGAGGCCCACAACAAACCACTTTGGCGGGGGTTCCCAAATGCTTGTGGATGGTCGCCAGAGGCCTTTTGGATGATGCCTCGCGTATATCGAACCTCCGCGCGCGGGGCGTGCCACACCCCCTCAGCAGCGTTCCGCCACGACCCCCCCCCCCCCCCCGGCACCCGGGACAAGGGGCAGAGTTCCTTTGAACGGGGGGGACTGGACACCATTTGTACTCCACCGTCGCTGTACACGACCCTCCGTTGGGGGGTACCCCCTGTCCCGGAGTCCCTTTTTCACAGCGGAGCATTCCCAAGCACCTCCCCTCCGTCCCCCCACCCGAGGGCGTGTCCGCACAGCCCGGGCACAGCGCCCAACAGTAACTCAGCGTCCCCGTGACCGCCCTGACAACCCCCCCACCGCCGGGGGGGCTACGTCCCCGGGGCAAAAGCAGCCGATGTGGCACTTCCCAGTGTGGCACATGGTTTGTTTTGACTCGGCATCGGAGGTTTTGGGCTGAATCAGCATCCGTCGTGTAGTCCCGTGTCTGGGAACACGGTAGGTACTGCGGTCACCGTGGCCACCGGGGGAAACGGGTCCAAAATAGCCTCCGTTTCGCACAGCGCGGGCACAGCGGACGGTGCGCCCCCCCCGCCCCCCCTCGACCCCCCCACAGCGTACGTCACGCCGCCATCCACTTTACCGGACCGTCACGGATGCCCCGCGGATGTAAAACGCACGCAAACGGGCGCACCGGAGATGCACACAACCGCCTGCTCACATGGCCCCGCATCCGCTCGAACATCCGCAGGGGGTCTCGGGCCAGTCCATGACACATTTTGTCACCGGCCGTCGTTTCGGTCACGACACCCGCAAAGCGAACACCCCCGAACAAAAAAAGCAAAGCGGACGCAAAGGGACGCCACCCAACACCAAAACAGACCCAAACCGACGCACTCGAACCGCAACGGACGCGCACGGACGGGCCCCCACACCAACACCACAACGCCCCCCGAGTGCGGGGGCCCGGGGTCGGACCTATGCGCTCCCTCTGCAGCGAGTCGACGTCCGAGCCTTCGGAGTCCGTGAAGTCCAATTCATCGGCGCTCCAGAGGTCGACCTGTACACTCTGAGGCCCCTCCAACAACAGCTTCTCGAGGAGGCTCCTCTTCATATTGAAGGCCCCTGCGGAGGTGCGGGGGCGGTGGGGCGGTGGGGGGGTACGCGGTGTTGCACGGAAGAGGGCGAGGGGGGCCACCGAATGTCCCCCGAGCATCGCCACGGGGCCCCACTCGTGATATGACCTCCAAGGCCCAGGGGGGCGACTTGGGCAAGAGGCCACGGGCGTTTGGGGGTCCGTGCCAAAGGGGGCGGCCACAGCGGCAACAGCCGCGGCAGCGGCGGGGCTGCGTGTGGGGGACGCCAAGGCCGTCCCTGGCGACGTGACATCGGTCGCGACGGCATCGAGGGGCAGTGCAACAGGTACAGTCCGGGGGGGGGGAGGGGGGTGTTGTATGGGGATTGTGTCGCTGGGGGACCATTTCGGGGGCTGGGGGGGGGGGGATTCCGCCGCCCTTGGGAATCCCCAAGCTCCAACACCGGCACTGCACTGCCGACGCCCCGTAAATTTCGCCGGGGGGAATTTCCACCTCCGGGCGGGCGGGCGGGGGTCCATAAAGGCTCAGTAAGTGTGCTGGTGGGTACTTCTGGGTGTACTTCGGGGGGGGGGGGGGGTCCATAAAGGCTCAATGAGTGTACCCCCGGGTGTAGGCAGTGATTTGGGTTTTCAGGGGGAAATTGTCTGCATCGTTCGTCCGCAGACGTCGGGGGGAACGAATTGGGACATGAGAGCGCTGCTCACGGGTGCTGCTGCGGTGCGGTCGATGCTGCAGACCAAGACATTGATGTTCAGAGGGTGCTCACCACCACATCTGAAGTGGGAAATGTACCCCAGGCCCCGGGGGGTTCTGCATCGCCAAGTGCTACCCCACTGCACTACGGCGCACGAAATTACCCCCCGCCCGATGCCCCCCCCCCCCCCTGTGTGACATTCCGTCGGGTTGTTGCTCCTTTACGGGGCCCTGGACAGTCACCCGTTCTTCCCTTCGCATGTTGCGTCGGGTCGCTGCGTTCTGTCGGCCGCTGCGGCCGGTGCTCCCGCTGGTGTCGTTTCCGCGTTCGCGGGGCCCAGTCGTTGGTGTGCTGGGGCTGTGCTGGATGTGGTGGGGTGTGCCGTTTGCGCGTCAGCGGCGCCCAATAGTTGGCGTATTGAGGATGTGCTGGTTGTTGCCGGGGTCGTTTGACTGTTTGTGCTGCCCACACACCTCTGTCCACAGGCCGTCCATAGCCTGCCGCGCTGTGTTTCCGTGTGCGTGCGGCCCAAGTGCCCTGTTCCTCCACTCGCTGTCCCGGCCGTCCACCATATGTCCTTTTCCCCCTCACGGTTGGTCTGCCCCTGATGGGCTCCCGCTCCTGTTGTGCAAACAGCCCCCCCCCCCCCCCCCTCTGCAGATTGACATCCGCTTGCGGAAATGGAAAATGGGCGACCTCAGCCAGTTACCCCCCCGGGGGGGGGGGTCCTCCAGTCCGTCCCCTTGGCATCGGAGATGGGGGGCAGTCGTCCGTGGAGTCGAGGCACGGCGGCGGCGCCCGAAGTGACACGCAGACCTGTGCCGATGGGCTTCAGTTTGCGGGCGGTGTGCGAATTGGAGACCACAAGGCTCATCGTCTTCCAGTCGCCCTCGTTATGCGCGTTGACGGGGACCCGGAACGTGTACGTGCTCTCCCACGTCACGGAGTCCTCTGTCGACTGAGACACAGGCAGCGCCGCAGGATTTGAGGGGGCGGTCTGAACGTGGGAGTGCGTGTGGCCTCGCCCCCCCCCCCCCCCTCCCCCCAACAACCGCAGCCTCGGCACTGCCACCAGCCATAACCCCAGCCCCAGCCCCAGCCCCAGTCGGTACGGGATAGGGCGGGCCGTGGGGGCTGGAGTAGGGCTGTGCCTGGGACTGGGGTGGGCAGTGGTCGATACAGACCCCTGGCTACACCCCCCCCCCCCAAATCCGGAAAAACGGCTCAATTGACGGCCCCCCCAAAATCCTACCGAGACTGACCCCCGGGGCCCGGGAGGTGACCCGGACCCGAAATTCGGCAAAAAATGGGATTTTGGGGATCAGCGCGTCGAGGGGGTTCAGAAAAGTCATCATGGGTCATGTATTTGGTGAAAAAAAATTGACCATTTTCAATGCTCAAAAGATTTTTGCCGCCTTCGGCGTCAGAGGTCATAATCACTGATTAATGGTCCTGTCAATTGAGCCCTTTTGTTGTCTCCAGCCCCCCCCCCCCCCGCCCCTGTATTCGGGGGCTCTATTGACCCCCCCCCCCCCCCCTCCCCACAATTGAAAACCCCAGTTCCCCTGGACCCGCAGCCAAATCACGTCAGCCGCTGCCCTCCACCCGCGCCGAGCCCTGCCCCACCCCCAAAGCACTGGCCAGACCCCCGAGCCCCCCCCCCCCCCCCCCCGGCAACGCACTGCAACGGCGGTGCACCCCCCCCCCACACACACTTTGGTGCGTGTCTCACTGTCGATGTCGTGAGTGCCGTAGGAGAAGTTCAGCCCCACGTAATCCCCCACGAAGTGCCTCGTCCGCATGCAGTCCATCCGCTTGACCGTGACCTCGAGCGTGTGCCATCGCGGCACGAACCGGCGGATCAGCCGCTGCCTTTCGTTCCTGAGCAGCGGCGGAGGACGGGACGCGAGGGACGGTCAGGCTCGGCGGGCGTGAATATGTGTGTGTGCGGGCGTGCGGGCGCGCGCGCGTACTTTGTTGCGGTCCAGACCGCGGGGCACCGGCGACAGGGAACGGGGGGGGGGCAACATCTCGGCATCCCCGGATTTCGGTGCCTTGTGTACAGTCCCGGGGACCACAGCCCGTGGGATACACCGCACATATCTTTACGGGGTACACACGGGGGTACACAACATCATTCGGGGGGGGCACGCGGGATACGCAGCGGCACAACGACCGATCCGGACGTGCAATACACGGGGCACCAGTACCCCCCGGCGGAAGACAAATGTTGGCGGCCGACCCGCGGCGCAGGGAATGGCCGCGAGGGCGCGAAACATTTCGAGGGAAAGTCGGCACCGATCTGAAGAACGGACTTTCCCCTGCCGACATGCCCCCCCCCCCCCCTCCCCCTGTGCTGGTGGTGGCTCTTGACCTCCAGCGACCCCCTGGCCTCCGCTCCAATGCAGCGAGGCACCGCTACACTCAGGACATGCCTCGCACCGTCACCACTTCATAACCTTCGCATGCCCCCTGTTTGGGTACACCGGCCTGACGAGGAGGGTCTCACACTCTGCCGTGCCCGTGCCGTCCTGCGTGAGTCAGGGTGTGTGGCACAGGGCCTGTGATTGACAAAGGACAGGCACGAGGTCGCGACCGCCCGGGGCGAACGGTGCGGAACACGTTTCGTGCCCCGGGACAAGACTCGGAGGGCCATCAAAGCTGCTCAAACCACGACCCATCCCCCGGGCCGTCTCTTGTGCTTGGGCACCGTCACAATCGTCATCGACTGCGACGGCCTCCGTGCGCCCGCGTGGGCGTCCCCTGGTCTGCAACGGCCGTGCGACCAAATGACAACCACAGCCCGTGTTTTGCTTTTGTGGTTCACCCCCAAACTGCCACTGCGGGGGGCGGCTTGGGAGGCCGCAGAGGATGGGGCTGTCGGCGTGTAGCACTTCAACAGGCGGTCATCACTCTACACTTGTTAAGAAAACCGTTACTCTGTAACGGACCTCGGTACCGCACCAGTGAATTCATGTTTCGCCGCATCCGGCGAAACATTACCTTGAACATGAAGCGTGTTTGCTGGGAAAAGTTGTCAGATGCATGTAGATTGGGTCAACTATGGCCCACGGTTCACAAATTTGCCTCAGCTGTTGTTGTCAGCCTGTCAGTCATGTGGGACAGCGGACTCACGTTGGCGGTTGTGCCATGAACATCTCCGGAACTCCTGCTCCACAAGGGCCCAGGGGGGGGAGGGGGTGCCACAGTTGTGCCAAAACATCTCCCGTTGCCGATCTCTTGTTCAACCGGCAGCGCTCCGGTTCCGCCCCCTCTGCGATTTTGAGCCACTCCTTTTGGGCGACTGTCGCCGACCAATTCGGTGGCCCTGCCGTTCCGTTGAGCCCGTCGTGTGCAATGCCTCACTTTGGGATCGGGTCGTGGCGCCGAAGGGGCCGGTAGGGCTGGTCGGGCAGGTGCACAGCGCGTTTGCCGGGGAACCGGTGGGCACAGGGTTGGCACAGTCTTCCATGCGTAGCGCGAAGGGTGCCACACGTGGCGCACGGCAGACGGGCGCTTGCACTTCTTCCTCCAGGGCGCCCAGCCTATGCCCAGCCACTGTCCCTCGGACGCCAAGTGCCAGCCTCAATGGCATTTGCAACCGACAGTAACCGCCCCCAACCGCTTTGGCAGCCTCCTCCAACCGCCTGCCTAACCGCTTCTGGGGCCGCCTCTGAAGTCCCTCCCCTTCTAATGCATCCCTGGGGGGGACCTTTGTCAGCCCATTTCCCAGGCATGTTGGTGTCTAACGGGGTCACACGCAACGCACACGCACCTTCTGTCAACGGCATTTCCCCCCAATGCCCCCCAATGCCCCCCCCTTCGGGCCTCGCTCTCACACATCTCCGCGCCACCCCATCGCGGCCGTGGGGAGGGGTACGCGCTGCTGCGCACGGCCACGAGGCCGCACGCGAGGCATTGTCCGCGGCAATCCTCAAGGCCATGCCCCTCCCCATCCCGGCCACCAGAGCAGACTTGACACAGACCGCCCCTGACCCGGCGCCCCTTCAGCGCGTCCCACGTGTCTCCAGGTGTCCACTACAGCGGGGGGGTTTGGCACAAGGCCTCGGCATCCGGTTGTGTGCCTTTGGCGGCGCCGATTGGCCTCTCGCCACTGCTCATTCTGACCCTCTGTGGGCCCGAACGTGTTTTGGTTGTGTCAACAGAGCCCCCGGATGACTTGTGCTGTTTGACTACTCCGGGGGTCGGCCGTCCCGGAGACGGGCTGTTGCCCGTGCCGTTGGGATAGCGGGGGGGGGGCGGGGGGTTAATTTCGGGCAGGGACAATTTCGTGGCAAACCTTCGTCTCCACATCGCTATACGTGCGCTGATCCCCACACAAACAAAGCAAAGGCGGCGACCGCATCTCGTGACCGCACGTTGTGTGCCGTCGCGACGTGCCGCGCACGGACCGCGTGCGGCACGTCGTCGTCCACGCGGTTCTGCACATCACCATCGAACCAGGGCCAACTTGTGAGGGCCATCGATCTTCGTTGCGGAGAATAGTCAGCAACGTCCATCACCCTCCGGCGTCGTCTGCAACCTCCGGCCAATTCCGGAGGGGGGGGGGGGATAACTTCGTGCGGGGGGTACTTCGCTGGGGAACATTTCGGAGGGGGAAACTTTTCGCCGCCCTCGTAAATCCCAAAGTTCACACTGCCAAAGCACTCGGATTTCGCAGGGGGACATTTTCTTCCTCAAAGACAAAAATCTCTCACAAAGGTACACCAGCCCTAAATCATCCCCCGCCCCCACGCCCCTGTCTCATCAATGGCCCGTGGAGCCGCAGCCCACATCTCCCGTCAGGCATGCGTAGCCACATGCCATGCCTCAAGTCCGCTCCACACGCCACGCCCTACAAAGCAGTACCTCTTTGAGAAGCAGGGCCGGGACAAGTAGCGCAGGCCTTCGTGGCACAGGAGCGTGATGGGGACGATGATGATGGCGATGAGGGGGAATATCATGTGGTACCAGAACCTGCGGAAATGGACAGACCCAACGGGAGTGATTCGGGCAGACGAAAATGGGCGGGGGGATGAGTGTGTGCACGAAGATGCAAATAGGAGCGATGGTGAGCGGTGGGGGAAATGAGTGAGGAAAGCGTAGGTTGATTGCAGAAAAAAGCGCACGTCGCGTATTTTGTGGGTGCAAATCGCGTATGTTTTTTGACCAAAACTGTTGTTTAGGCGTCAATTGCGTGCACTTTCTGTTGTTTTTTGGGGGGCGTAGGTCGTGCAGGGGGAAAAAACTTTTTTCAGAAAAAAAGAGAAAAACAAGGGAAATCACAACAACCGCCCAACATTGCTGCCATTGCTACCGGAGGAGGTGAAGCACACGGGCCCCACGGACATTTTGGGTACCTCCGGCACGGGTAAAGCAATGGAGCCGTGGTGTGAAGGATGACTTGCGCAGGAGTGTATACTCATCGCCCGAAGATGACGGAAAGAAATAAATGACAGGGAGAGTGAGAATGAGAGGGGGGTTCGGCGCAGCTCTGGATCCCAATGCCTGCGGCGTAAACGGGGAGTCCCAAAAGGCTGGGGGGCGGTTCAAACCTTTCCTTTTGGGTTTGGTGGGCATTTTTGTGCATTCTCCGTTGCATCCTGACCTGTGGCCAAATCCCCCTTCCCCGTTCGCCATTAGCGAAGGCTTAACGATTGCACTTGGCTTCCTTGGGGCAAGTGTGGGTCGTGGCGGTGTGTCCAAATGGTCCCTAAATCACCGACGCACCTCATACACATCCGAGTCATCCCTCCGCACTCCCAAACCCACCCAGTCCTTCCCCTTTGCAGGCATTGGGGCATGCTTGTGCAATTACAATGCGGCTGCATATCCGCTGCCGCATCAGGCCCCCAACAAAAATCAGTGTGGATTGTGGCGACATGACCACTGCCGTCTTAGAGCCACACCCATAGAGCACATCCTGGTGCCATATATGGCCTGCCGCAAAGACTGCTCTCCCCATTGGCATCGGTTGAGGGGTCCGGGGGGGGGGGAGGGGGCTGTGGGCCGGCCTTACGCATAATCTCTCCGCAAACCCCCCCCCTCGTGAGGGCAAGAGGAAGGGGGAGTGAATGAGGGTGGGTTTCAGAGGCGGAGGGCAGGTCGAGGAGGGGGGGCGTCCGAAGCGAAGATACCGCGGGGCGGCATTGGAGCCTCCGTAGACGAGACACTCGAAAGAATTGGAGAGGCCGAGGTTGCCGGCCGACGCCTTTTGGATGGTGTAGAGCCCTTCCAGAGATTCGGGGCTGTTGATGTCGAAGGTGCTGAGGATGGAGAGGTACTGCATGTGGTTGACCAGCAATTTGGTGTACATGGGGTACATCTCCTCATATTTGGACCTGCACAAAGCACAACGAAGGGGCTGGGGCAGGCAGCGGTGGTAGAGAGAGGGCTGCGCCACGCGCAGACCCTAAGGTACCGCGGGATGGCCCAGTGGTGACCCAGCCCCCCAATTGCAGAACAACTGAGAAGGGCATTGCTGGAATCCGGGGGGGGCTCCCCCACGCACCACAACCACGCAAACAAGACCAAAACAGCACGACCAACACCAACACAGCACACTGCGCACCACAAAGGCACAACCAGCACCAAAACAGTGCCTCCAGCACCAAACCAGCACAACCAACACCACAAAATCAGCGCAGCCAATGGGTTCAGAAAACTCATCCTCTGTACGAATTCAGTGAAAAGGTTTTGTCCGTTTCGAACGCAAAAAATCTTCTTCGGAACCGGATTGCATTGTCACTGATTACCAATGGATCCGCGCCGTCACAAGAGGTGCGAAGGAGAGCGTGCAGTTGTAACGCCCCCCCCCCCCCCCCCTGGACACGCCACGGTGCAGCAGGGCAGCAGGAGTGGACGGACCGTCGGGGTGTAGGCCTCAGGCAGGGGAGCTCACCTGATGTTGGTCCAGATCAAGAGCAAAAGGATGAAGTACAGCAGAATGAGGGTGACGATGATGATCACGACGTTGACGGCCGTGGACGCGCACTTCTCACACCGCCCCCCAACGGTATTGAAACCGTAGCCCGGGGCACAGATTGCGCACAAGATGCTCCCGTTCAAATACCTGACACCAGAGCATGCGCGTGTGTGAGGGTCTGGGGCGTCCAGAGCAATCACAACGAGCGGCTGCAGGCAATGGGAGACAGGGCTCCCCCGAATTAAACCCACAAAACATGCGTTTCCACGCGCTATTCAAATGGTCACATTTATGCAGCAACCGGAAGTCAGCTGCTGCTTCCCGTGCTGCTGCTGCTGCTGCTCTGTGCTACTGCAACAGCTCTGCCGCTGCTGCCGTTGCTGTGTGCTACTTTTTCGTTGGACCCGTGGGCGGTGCTGTCCTTGGATTGTCCCTGATTGTCGGTGGATTTGCTGCGTGCTCCTTCGCTCTCAGCGTCGCCATCGGCGTGACCGGTGACCGGCCATCGGGTACCGATCAACCGCTAATTCCGCAACACCGACCACACACAGTTACCCCCCGTCCCAACACGGGCTCAGGTTCTGATTCAGAGGCAAAAGTGCGGAAACACGGGGTCGCCGTGTTTGGACAGGCCCGTGTTCCCGCGCGGCACGTACCACGGAACACAAGTTGCAGACATAAGCCCCTTCATGACCACAAAAAGGGTGTCCAATACGCCAGCACACACCCCAGAACACAAGAGCACATGGGAGTACAGCCACACCAACGCTTTGCCACCCACACAGACCCCTCCTGCAGCCCGCACAACGCTGCAGACCACAGTCTCTATTGGATTGTGCGGAAACATGGGGTCGTCATGTCTGGACAAGCCTGTGTTAGGACGGGGCGGGGGGGGGGGGGACTCCTCCGCAACGCTGACCGCGTTTCACAGAGCGGTCCCCCACGGGGGTCAGGAACGGTTGACTGTGACCGTGACACGTTGTTTTCTGCGTCTGGCACGCTCCGGGGGGCCCTCACTCAGACAAGGGGTACACAAACATCGCGGTGGCCGGCACTTTCAGACCCCCGTCCACCGCCGGTTCCGCTTTACCTTCCCTTCACCCCCCCCCCCTGTGTGACATTCCGTCCGGTCGTTGTTTCTTTACGGGGCCCTGGACAGTCACCCGGTCTTCCCTTCGCATGTTGCGTTGGGTCGCTGCGTTCTGTCGGCCGCTGCGGCCGGTGCTCCAGCTGGTGTCGTTTCCGCGTTCGCGGATCCCAGTAGTTGGTGTGTTGGGGCTGTGCTGGATGTGGCGGGATGTGCCGTTTGCGCGTCAGCAGCGCCCAGTAGTTGGCGTATTGGGGGTTGTGCTGGTTGTTGCCGGGGTCGTTTGACTGTTTTTGCTGCCCACGCACCTCCGTCCACAGGCCGTCCACAACCTGCTCTGCTGCGCCCCGCCGCCCCCCCAGCCCCACACCAAAAGTTAGTGCCGTCAGGGGCGCCCAGCAGTTGTTACCAGAGTACCTTCCCCTCGCCCTCCCCGCCCCCCCCCCCCCCCGAGCCCCGCGCGGCGTCGTACCCGGGCAGACAGTCGCCGGTCTCCGTGTGGCCCAGGCAGGCCTTGGTCTGCTTGCACTCGTAGAACGTGTGCGACCGGTTGTTCGGCCGCCAGAAGTTGGGCTGCGCCAGCACCGTGATGCTCCCGTCGCAGACGCCGCTCGCGGGGCACGCGATGCACTCCGTCGTGAACTTGACGGCCAGTCGGCCCGCGCACCCGCCGACGGTGATCTCATTCGAATACACGTCCGCGATGGCCTCTGGCACATGAAGGGGCCGGTTTAAGGCGGGACGAGGGGGGGGGGGGGGGCACCGGGCAAAAGGCGTGGGGCAGCCCGGGGCTGTGGGGGCGGGAACGGAGGGCCTCCAATGCAACAACACCGGCCTCCGGTATTCGTGTCTCTCTGGACCGGCTGCCCATCGGCGGCGGTCCGCAGTCGACCGACGGCAGTTGGCGGGTCACCGCGACGGCGCACAAAGTGCGGGGCGGCGAGGGGGGGATCGGGGTCCTTCCCGGAGCAGAACACAGACATAATATACCGCGCTCCTACCCCCCGCTGAGCGATACAGACGTTGAATGCGGGCCTGTACCCGGCAAAGCACGGGGCTGCAGAGCAGCAACACTCTGAAAAACAAGCTCTTCAGTGACAATGCCACACGCGCCTTTCGCTGGGACAACAGCAGTGCCCTGGATCAACTACGGGGACGCAGGAGGGCTCCATCGGATGTCGCCCTCATACCCACCCACCCACCCACCCACCGTCCCCCCGTCCCGTAGGCCAAACACTAAGCACAGCCCTGCGCCACGCTGCAAGGCACAGGGCTGCAGGGCAACAACGGCCCGAACAAAACGCCCTTCAGTCACATGGCCATGGGCGCCTTTCGCCAGATGCGGATGTGGTCTGTGGACTCGTTCCAGTGTGTTCACGCACCAGACACTGACCTAAAACAACACCCCCTACAACGCCCCGTGTTTTGGAAATGGAGGGGGGGTGTGGAACACGCATTTTGGGTCCTTCCGGGACCTGCGCCTGGACCCACTTTGGTCGCCGCCGGGCGGTGCTCCATGTGAGGAGGTGTGGGGAATGCCGCAGAGCAAGAGTAGCGCTGAGGTGGAGGAGATGGGGGGACACGAAAGCAGCAACGCGTGGCGAGAAGGGGATGGGGGTGCTGCCTACCCCATCTCACCCACCCCTATCACAGCTTCCGAGCAGAAACGATATTCCAGCCACTTCCTCCAGCCCAGCCTCCAAATGAGCCGTGACGTGGACATTTGCTGCGGTTTCGCGGTCGTGCACAGAAGCAATAGAACAGGACGGACAACAGCGGGATACCTGAAGTGGGATTCTCAACCACGTGGAAGCGGATCTTGTATGACATGTTGTGATAGCCTGAGGGTACGACGAAGCGAGCGTGCCGCATGGTGCACCCTAGCACAGCCCATGGTTGCATGGTTGTGCGGGGGGGGGGGGTGGAGGGCACGACACAGCGCATTGTAATACCCTCTCCTCGATTGGTTTCATCGCTTGATTGTTGCTGGTTGTCCCTCTCAGACACATGCCACAAATTTTTTCTCCAGCTCAAGCACTGCATTACGCATTCACGCGCTGCAGTATCGATCGCATTGCGCGTGCACTCAGTGCAGAGCCCCAGCACTGCACTCAGCGTTCATACACTGTAGTACCGTGTTGCACCGCCATCGGTCGCATCACCCCCGTGTTGTCCTGCCGTCCTGTACAACCTTCCACGGCATGACTGCACACACGCCGTGCACGTTTTAGATCACTTCACCACGAAAAGGCCAACGCATGAAAAGACCCCAAGACTAGTTCTGCAAAGATCAGGTGCCTTATCGACTGTCGCGAATGCATGTTTGGAGGTAGCACACTGCAAATAGCGCCACCGATAGCACCAGCGGAATGCCCGGATCCACCCACTAAGTCGCACAAAGCAGCAACAGCAAACAAGGAGCGCCAGCAGCACAGAGCTGTTGCAGCAGCACACGGCTGCAGCACAACGTGGCGGCAGCCGCAGAATGGAACACCAACTGCCAAATCCGTGCGGCGAGCCTTTGGGAGTCGGCGATCACAACGCCGTTGGTTTGGGTTGGTACATCAGGCGTGCATTTCGGGGCTGCCGCCGCCGCCGCCGCCGCCGCAACTGCCGGAATGCAACGCCCCTCGGCAGGACGCATACCCACAAGCCTCAGGTTCTCGAAGGCGTACACCCCATCCGTCATCACCAGGCGCTCCGTGCTCACGGACGAGCTGGTGTAACACGGGTAATGCGGCTGGCTGACCTCCCAGTCCGACGCACAGGCGTATCCGTAGACGAAGGCCTGGTACGAGGCCGCCACGACGATCCCCGAGGCACTGGTGACCGGATTGTCGGCGACGTCTTTGAGGATGACAATGGGCTGCGTTGTGAAGGCCTAAATGAAAAGGCAGCAGGACACAAAAGCGTGTTTCGTCCTCAAACCTGCGCTTTGGGTTTGTCAGGGGACCTCCAGCTCACGGACAGGGTCATCCCATATCACGCACACCCGATGTGCTGATGGGACGGATGTGCAGCCACGAGCAGCAGAATGCACAACAATTGCAGAAGCCAAGCCGCGGCAATAACAAGAATGAGCAATATTTTACGCAGTGTACCCACACGTTTGCAGGGGCATCAGGGCTTCGAGAAGGGACCACCCGTATTTTGAGGGTGGGGAACAAAAAAAACATGTATTCAGATGGGGCCCACCAAATGTTAGGAAGGGGTAAAAAAGGGGGACGGCATCACTGCTGACGGAATCCCGACAGAACTACAAACAATAGCTCAAAGTCGGGACGAATACAACCCCAAGAGCTCATTGCAGCGCCAACCCCGCATTTCTCACGAAATCAGTGAAGGACAATACACTGGCGTGCACACATGTAGACCAGCTGCATGAGCGCACGCGCAACACGAGCACGCACGCGCACACGCAAACACGCAAACGGGCACGCGCACACGGACGGTCCCACACGCCCATTGACTCGGGACCGTCAGTGCGCACGGTCCCCCACCGGACGTTGCGGGACGCCCCGTTGATCGCGTGGAGCACTCCACGACGCCTCCCGGCGCACACTCTCCCGAGCGCATCACCACGTGCCCCGCGGTGCCCAAGGCCCACCCACGCACCTCCACGTTATCGAGGACCGTCGGGGCAAGCGCCTGCTGCAGTTCGAGGCTGTGGGCCGCGCCCTCCGTCACAGTGACCGACACGCTGGTCTGCCACGCCCTCGCGCGGAGGAGCCGGGCGGCCGAGGCCGGGGCCATGTCGATGTCGGGGGTCGTGAAGGCGACGCTGTACGCCCCCACTTTTGGGCGGTAAATCCGCAGGTCTGTGAAGCGCACGGCCCCGTGGACGGTGGTCCGCGTCGTGGTGCCCGTCACCTGCTGCACGAGGCCGTCGCGGTACACCGTGGCCGTGATGGTGCGGGGCACGAGATCGTACTCCGCCAGCGGATGACCTGCGGAGGCACAACGCGTCCGACGGGCGTGTCAGGGCAGCCAGGGCTCAGGCGAGGCTGTGGGGTCAGGGCGTACTTGTGCCCAGTCATCTGCCAAAGCTGCAGCTCTCCACAGAAGTCACGGCGGAAAACCGTTAGGCCAGGAAAGTTGAAGGCACAGTGCCGGGGGGGGGGGGGCGATGGCCAAAGAAACTGATATTTCCACAACTCATGTCACTGTTACTTTTGTGCCCAATCTTAAAACCGCTCGTTTTAATTTCGTCGATTTCCTGGACACAGGCATCGCCTTCGCCTGCTTCCTGCGGTAGGCTGCAGCTGCAGCCTTCAACTTTGTCTGGACGCCATCGGATGAGACAGACATCCGTGGGACCAGAAAGCGGTCCATTGATGCTGCGATGGGGGACTGCCGTGTGTAGGATGCACTGCACACATGTAGACACGCACGCTGGTGGGGGTGAGGCCCATGACACTGGCACGGTGCCGCTTTGCCTACACACCCCAAAAAAGGCGTGCCAGACCTTACAAAGCGGGTGTACAAATTGCATCAGGAATTGTTGGTCAGAGGTCACGCAGCACACCTTCTATGCCACAGGAACAAGACGCCGACGAACCATCAGCGATCGGTTGATGCCCTACAGCAATGATCCCCCTGGTCCCTCCTGCGGTGGTGGTTCGGGGGGGGGGGGGGGGGTCGGGGGCGTGCTCACCACGCGATCGCACTGCGTCCCTTGCGGGGGGGGGGGGGGGATGAAAGACCCCCCGCGGTGCGGCTGGGAACCCCCTCGTCGGAGCGCCGGCCCCACGCGTCGCACGCGTTTGGGACCTGGGCCCCCTTCCCGGCCGCTAGCAGCCCGCTGCCGTAGGCCCTCTTTGCCGAGGGCTTTGTCACCTCCTCTGGCCGCACCCGCCACGCGGGTGCCCCCCAGTGCCCCGGGGCAAGCACTTGGGGCCACATGGCACCCCCACACGGAGCGTAGCAGCCCCCCCCTGTGGCGGGGCACAACCACAAAATGGGTTCGGATGGACCGACTGCCGGCATCAGAACATCCCTGAAATACGGCACCGCCTGTTCAAAGGCAATCATCAATGCGCCTGACCACCCCCTTGCAACGCACCACAAAGCGCTCCCCAACGCATGACAATCCTCGAACCCTCTGCTCATGCAACTCGTGCTCGCAGGGACATCAACAAAGACACAAGCAGCAGGCGTCCTAACAGCACAACAGCCACGGTGTGTCGACCACGTCGTTCGCCTTCGAGACTTGGTCTGAATTGGTCAGCCATCACAGCCGGCGACGGACATGGTGACGAGATCACGCTGCGTTTGGCGAGCGGGCACAGAATTCAAATTTGCGACTGAAAAGCTGCAAAACCGGCCGCAAACGCCACGAATTCCGACAAATGCCAAAATTGCAGCGGAATGTTCATTGCATGGGCTGTCGCGTGCGCGCCACGCGGACCTTGTGGGGGTGTCTGATCGGCGGCGATGCACGGCGCAGAGGGGGACAGGGACCTTGGGGCTCGGGCAGATCCGAATCCACGACGGTGATGGCGATGGGGTTGATCAGGAGCCAGTCGGTGGACTGCTGGTTCCAGAAACCGGACGGCGCCGTCTCCACGCGAATGGCCGCCGCATCGCCGACGATGGCGTACTCCACTTTGCTGTCGCTCCAAATCTGACCGTCCAGGCTCACCTGACGCGGACATCACATGGTGCCGGTTCGGCTGACTAAGCTTTACCCCAAAAGGTACCTCGAGTATGGAAATGATGTTGCAAAATGTCACAAAAAAATCGATACACGGAGTTATATCATGAAATCGGTCCGTAAGACACGTCGAATACAGGTGCGCATGCAACGCCGCATGCGCAGGCCCCGCGCCCCCATCCCCGCACCCGACCCCCAGCACACCTCCACGTACGCAGGGTAGTCGGTGCCTGCAGCGAACGGGGGCTGGAGGCATCTCACCATCGACGAGTTCACAAACGTGGCCTGCGAAACATGTGTATGGGATGTCGCACAGGCGCACAGCGCAGGGCCAAGAGCGCCCAGCCTCAGCCCCTACGAAATGCACGAGAGGCACACAATTCGGGCGCGTTGTTGGGGATGGGCAGCCATCGCGTGGGCCGCGTTGATGTGCGATGGCGCAGCGCACAGGACCTGCTGCAGTCGGCAGTGATGCTGTGCAATAACCGGCACGAGGTACCGTAAAAATATGCACGTTTTAGTGGACTACCACTTGTTGCGTTGGGGGTGTGTTGGAGGTTTCTGCCCGCCACTTTTTTGCAACGGCGGCCAGAATAGGGCAACAATATGTCATTTTTGCGGGTTGTTTCTGCGGAATTCTGTTTTGCGGAGCTGTTTTTGGTTGACTGAGTCAAAACTTTGTTTATCTTTGTGCTTTCAACCCGCCCCCTGTTCGGGGCAAAAATTTTCCACTGTACGGGCCACTGTGCGGGGCAGACCTTTTTGGGTAAAAACCCTCAGCAGGGCACTGCCTGGTGACCCCAATCACCAAAATATGTTCAGACCCTATACCACCAGTAACCCACATATTATCGCAGACCTGTCATACCCGAGTTGGTAGATGCATGTGCTCATAGCTGGAGAGTCCTGGGTTCAATTCCCACCTCAGGCACTCTTTCCTGGCGCTTTTTCTGGCGCTTCTGGCGCTTTTTCTGGCGCTTTTTCAGCAGTACAGGTGCACATGACATGCATTGAACACAATCGCAAACAACAACAAAAAAGCTGGGTACTTTTCTGGCGCTTCTTGGTGATGGTCTTCAATGTCCTTTCTTTCTTTGCTTTGCGTAAAGGTTTCACTGGTTTCACTGGTACAGCACGCGTGGCACTAGTAGTGGCTGAACTTGTTGCAGTATCAGCAGCGTTAGTAGCAGCAGTAGTAGTACTGGATGAAGTAGCGGACCGATTGGACGCTGACCCAAAAAAAGGGTTTGGGCGGGCTTGGCGGACACACAGTTCACAAATAACCCAATCTTCAGCACAATCAGAATGCTTCTGTCGAAGGGTACAACGATCCGACTCAGCCAAAGACAAAAAAGCAACAGTTTCAGCATTCTTGGAGTGGCATACATTACAGGGCATAGTCTGGTCAAGAGCATAGGGGAGGGCAGGAAAAAGAGACAAATGGGTGCCTAATATTGCCTATTTCTGTGCTATGGTTCTGAGAACCCAGTGTACGGGCCACTGTTCGGGGCTGTACGGGAAATACGGGATTCCCGTACGGGGGGGGGGTTGTGCTTTGTTTTTTGAGTTTGGCCTCCTTTTGGGGGGGCGATGTTTCATTCGTTTTGGTGCCACTAATAAAGCCTTGGGACAGGGGCAACAAAAATTTAGCGATATTTGACGTGGATTTCATTTTGGCGAAGGGCAATGCAGCTGAACATTAGTATTTTTTTCCGTTTTTCTTTTCGCGTAAAACAACACCTTTCGCCAGGAATCAATGTCAAATCATGAATGTTGGCACGGCGCATGCGGTTGTGGGGGCTCCTGCCCGGACCATAGCCTGGCTTCGAGACCCGCTGGCCCCGAGACCCGCTGGCCCCGTTGCTCAGCCTCAGCTCCGGCCGCAGCCCCCCCTCATGCCCCAGCCCAACCAGAGACGTGGTTATAGCCGTGCGTGTACGGTTGCGCACGGCTACTTTCTTCGGCTACGCACGGTTGCGCACGGCTGGATGTGAAGGCGACGCACGGTTGCGCACAGTTGACTACCATTGTATGTCAGAGCTCCTTTTAGGAAAAAAGGCAAAAAGAAGCGCCACGTCTCACCCCACCAGCCCAAACAAGCTACATGACCGCCAAACTCATGTCAAAAAAAGCGAAAAAAAGCGCCTAGGGCATGTACCACTGGGCCACCCCAGCTGCGCGGATATATAGCTCATAATTGACTCCATTGGTAATTTGTAAGTCCAATTTAGCTCCCAATTGTGACCAAGGCATGCCCCGCTATGCCATACTGTAAACTGTCCGGAAAATCACCTTCACTTGTGGCACCAGATGTGGGGGCAGCCGGACAGCAACATCCTGCACTGTCTTTGCAATCTTGGCAGACTCCGGCCAGCACTTAAGGGGCTTTCCGGTCAACCCAAAAAAATGAACGCACGGTTGCGCACGGCTAGATGCAGGGGTAGCGCACGGTTGCGCACGGCTGGCTGTGAAGATGGCGCACGGTTGCGCACGGCAAGGCCCAACCTTTGCGCACGGCTATAACCACGTGTCTGAGCCCAACCCCATTCCCAAACCCCCTGACCGCAGCCCCCGCCCCATTCCGAACACGACCGACCCCCCCCGGCCCCATCGCCCGGGGGGACCTGCCGAGTGATCTGCTCGTCGTTGCGCTTGCGGTGCGGCGCGGAGAAGAACTTGCACTTGAGGTACGACGTGTTGACGAAGGAGTGCCCGATCAGGTCCACGACGCCGCCGGCGCGGAACTGCCGCGCGGGGCGCAGCGCCTGCACCGTGGCCTTGGGCACGCGCTTGACCGTGACGATGTTGTTCGTGAAGGCGCCGTTGCCCAAGAGGTCGATCTCGAGGGCCTGGCCCGTGCACGTCTCGGCGCCCCCCGTGGGGGACGGGGGGGCGACGCACTCCAAGAGATTGGTCCGCACGAACTTGGCGGGCGAGGGCGCGGCGTGGCCGAAGCGGCACCGCGAGCCATTGTACAGGGCCAGGCCCTCGCCGTGCACGAGCACTTTGGTGCCGCCCTCCGCCTCCGCGTACTCCGGCGAGACCGAGATCACGGCGAAGAGGTTGACTTCGACGATCTGCGGGGGCGGGGGGATGCGGCGGCGCTGTGCGGCCGCGGCCGCGGCGCAGCAAACGCCACATCCATGTCCACAACACAGGCACACCCACACCCACACCCCTGCCCACACACCCACTGCCAGCCCCACCCACGCCCACACCCACGCCCACACCCACACCCACACCCACACCCACACCCACACCCACACCCACACCCACACCCACGCCCATGCCCACACCCACAGCCACGCCCACACCCACACCCACGCCCACGCCCACACCCACACCCACACCCACACCCACACCCACCCACACCCACACCCACACCCACGCCCACGCCCACACCCACACCCACACCCACACCGACACCCACACCCACACCCACAGCCACAGCCACACCCACACCCGCACTCCCACCCACACCCACACCCACACCCACACCCACGCCCACGCCCACGCCCACACCCACACCCACACCCGCACCCACACCCACACTCCCACCCACACCCACACCCACGCCCACACCCATGCCCACACCCACACCCACACCCACACCCACACCGACGCCCACGCCCACGCCCACGCCCAAACCCACACCCACACCCACACCCACACCCACACCCACACCCACACCCGCACTTCCACCCACACCCGCACTCCCACCCACACCCACACCCGCACCCACACCCACACACACACCCACACCCATCCCCATCCCCACACCCACACCAACACCCACACCCACACCCACGCCCACGCCCACGCCCACACCGACACCCACACCCACACCCACACCCACACCCACACCCACACCCACACCCACACCCGCACTCCCACCCACACCCACACCCACACCCACACCCACACCCACACCCACACCCACACCCACACCCACACCCACACCCACACCCACACCCACACCCACACCCACGCCCACGCCCACGCCCACGCCCACACCCACACCCACAACCGCACCCACACCCACACTCCCACCCACACCCACACCCACACCCACACCCACACCCACACCCGCATTCCCACCCACACCCACACCCACACCCACACCCACACCCACAGCCACACCCACACCCACACCCACACCCACACCCACGCCCACGCCCACACCCACACCCACGCCCACGCCCACGCCCACGCCCACACCCACCCCCAAACCCACACCCACACCCACACCCACGCCCACGCCCACACCCACACCCACACCCACGCCCACGCCCACGCCCACGCCCACACCCACGCCCACACCCACACCCACACCCACACCCACACCCACACCCACACCCACACCCACACCCACGCCCATGCCCACACCCACACCCACGCCCACACCCACACCCACGCCCACGCCCACACCCACACCCACACCCACACCCACACCCACCCACACCCACACCCACGCCCACACCCACGCCCACACCCACACCCACACCCACACCGACACCCACACCCACACCCACAGCCACACCCACACCCGCACTCCCACCCACACCCACACCCACACCCACACCCACGCCCACGCCAACGCCCACACCCACACCCACACCCGCACCCACACCCACACTCCCATCCACACCCACACCCACACCCACACCCACACCCACACCCGCACTCCCACCCACACCCACACCCACACCCACACCCACACCCACACCCACACCCACACCCACACCCACACCCATGCCCACACCCACACCCACACCCACACCGACGCCCGCGCCCACACCCACACCCACACCCACGCCCACGCCCACACCCACACCCACACCCGCGCCCACGCCCACGCCCACGCCCACACCCACACCCACACCCACGCCCACACCCACACCCACGCCCACACCCACACCCACACCCACGCCCACACCCGCACTCCCACCCACACCCACACCCACACCCACACCCACACCCACACCCACACCCACACCGACGACCACACCCACACCCACGCCCACGCCCACGCCCACGCCCACACCCACACCCCCACCCGCACCCACACCCACACTCCCACCCACACCCACACCCACACCCACACCCACACCCACACCCGCACTCCCACCCACACCCACACCCACACCCACACCCACACCCACACCCACACCCTCACCCACACCCACGCCCACACCCACACCCACACCCACACCGACGCCCACGCCCACACCCACACCCACACCCACGCCCACGCCCACACCCACACCCACGCCCACGCCCACGCCCACACCCGCACTCCCACCCACGCCCACGCCCACACCCACACCCACACCGACGCCCACGCCCACACCCACACCCACACCCACGCCCACGCCCACATCCACACCCACACCCACGCCCACGCCCACGCCCACGCCCACACCCACACCCACACCCACGCCCACACCCACACCCACGCCCACGCCCACACCCACACCCACACCCACGCCCACGCCCACGCCCACGCCCACGCCCACGCCCACGCCCACACCCACATCCACACCCACGCCCACACCCACACCCACACCCACGCCCACACCCACACCCACGCCCACGCCCACACCCACACCCACACCCACGCCCACGCCCACGCCCACGCCCACGCCCACGCCCACACCCACACCCACACCCACACCCACACCCACTTCCACACCCACGCCCACGCCCACACCCACACCCACACCCACACCGACACCCACACCAACACCCACACCCACACCCACACCCACACCCGCACTCCCACCCACACCCACACCCACACCCACACCCACACCCACACCCACACCCACACCCACACCCACACCCACACCCGCGCCCACGCCCACGCCCACACCCACACCCACACCCGCACCCACACCCACACTCCCACCCACACCCACACCCACACCCACACCCACACCCACACCCGCACTCCCACCCACACCCACACCCACACCCACACCCACAGCCACACCCACACCCACACCCACACCCACGCCCACGCCCACACCCACACCCACACCGACGCCCACGCCCACACCCACACCCACACCCACGCCCACGCCCACATCCACACCCACACCCACGCCCACGCCCACGCCCACACCCACACCCACACCCACGCCCACACCCACACCCACGCCCACGCCCACACCCACACCCACACCCACACCGACGCCCACGCCCACGCCCACGCCCAAACCCA
>OZ038389.1:34527443-34654943 GCA_964036045.1 Eutreptiella sp. 'Long Island Sound 2002' | reverse complement strand
ACACCCACGCCCACGCCCACACCCACACCCACACCCACGCCCACGCCCACGCCCACGCCCACGCCCACGCCCACGCCCACACCCACACCCACACCCACACCCACACCCACACCCACACCCGCCCTCCCACCCACACCCACACCCACACCCACACCCACACCCACACCCACACCCACACCCACACCCACACCCACACCCACGCCCACGCCCACGCCCACACCCACACCCACACCCGCACCCACACCCACACTCCCACCCACACCCACACCGAAACCCACACCCACACCCACACCCGCACTCCCACCCACACCCACACCCACACCCACACCCACACCCACACCCACACCCACACCCACACCCACGCCCACGCCCACACCCACACCGACGCCCACGCCCACACCCACACCCACACCCACGCCCACGCCCACGCCCACATCCACACCCACACCCACGCCCACGCCCACGCCCACGCCCACACCCACACCCACACCCACGCCCACACCCACACCCACGCCCACGCCCACACCCACACCCACACCCACGCCCACGCCCACGCCCACGCCCACGCCCACGCCCACGCCCACACCCACACCCACACCCACACCCACACCCACACCCACACCCACACCCACACCCACACCCACACCCACACCCACACCCACACCCACACCCACACCCACACCCACACCCACACCCACACCCACGCCCATGCCCACACCCACACCCACACCCACGCCCACACCCACACCCACACCCACACCCACACCCACACCCACACCCACACCCACGCCCACGCCCACACCCACACCCACACCCACACCCACACCCACACCCACACCCACACCCACACCCACGCCCACACCCACACCCACACCTCCACCACCACCACCAACTGCCCTGCTGCCCCCTCGCGTGCTCCTCCCGCGCTCTGCAGGAGGAGCGCAGGGCCCTTCTGCTCCATCTGACAGCTCCGCACCCCCTTGTGCCTCCTCCCACGGTCCTGCGGTGCCCACTCCTATACCCCCGTGGTCTGCAAGCCTACACCCCCCCCCCCGCAGGCCTTCCGAGGTATAGCTGTCAACCCCTACTTTGATGGTCCGATATCCAAGGCACAGGGGATAGGGTGTACCAGCATCGGTCCGCGCACCCTCGGTGAGGGAGGTCGATGACAATTAAGTGGTACCCGGAGCCTGGACACGCCCAGGCACACCGCCACATCACCAGCTCCAGCGGCCCGTGTCCGCTCGTCCACACGCGTTTGGTGGCCTTCCTGTGCCGCACCGGATGCGGCGGCCTGTGCCCCCCCCGCCCCCCCCCCATCGGCCCCGGACGACATCCGCATGCCCCCCCCCCCCCGGTCGCCCCAGGCAGCGGAATGTGCAGGTGTTCTTGGGGGGTGGCAACGCAGGGGGACCCGTAGGACCCGCATGCCTTGCACGCCCCAGCGGCCCTCATGTTCCTGCAGCGTGTCGCGTACTCGAGGCACAGCCCAGCGAGATGCCCCGGTGATGGGGCCCCTACGCAGTGCGCGAGGGGGTGATACCCCCCGGAGGAGCCCTGGGCTAGTGCACGTGCGCACAGGAGGCGATCAGCACAAAGAAGCGCAGGAAGACAATGGCTCGTCAGTGGTCCACAAGAGCATCCGTTTCTTTCTGCCACAAAGAGTGCAACACACAGACAACCCGTGGGTAGGACACCGGGAATTATGCAGCAGCCCTGCCGCGGTACGCAACCGTCAGCCCGCGCCACCCACATGGGGGACGGCATGTGCACGTGCGACGCGGGCTGGCGCGGCCCCGCCTGCGCCGTGCCCTGCGCCGGGCTGCTGACCACGGGCCGGCCCTGCGGCGGCCACGGCGTGTGCCGCGGCGACGGGACCTGCGACTGCGTCTCGGGGGCCGACGGGCGCTGGGCCAGCGAGGCGTGCGCCGCGTGCGCCGCCGGGTACGTGGGGCGCCAAGCAGGGCCCCCTGGATCCGCCGTCCAGCACCCCAGACCTCAAACATACAGAGAAAACCCCCCCCCCCCGCCTGTGCCCCCATGGACGGCTTCTCGTGCCCTCACCCGACGCCTGCCCTGCACTCGCCCCACGCCCCCCCTCGCACGGTCCCTCCTGCGCCCCCTCTCGTCCCTCTGCCTGTGCCGCCCCTCTGCCCGTCCGGCGCCCGGCGCCGCGTCCCTGCGTCCGCGCCCCCCCCCCCCACGCAGACCTTCATCGTGTACTTCATGAACACGAGGGCGTCCATCAGGCGGTCGTGGGGCCGCACGAACAGGGCCTGCACTACCTCCGGGGCCCGCTCGATGGTCCCCGAGGGGGTACTGATGCTGACCTCTTGGAACTTGGCCGACCCCGTCACCTGCACCGCACGTCGGGGGGGTGGTATGCAGCAGCGAACAAGGGATGGCCCGGGGATGTGGTAGAAGGGGGGGGTCTGAAGGGGGGGTCTGAAGGGGGGGTCTGAAGGGGGGGGTCTGAAGGGGGGGTCTGAAGGGGGGTCTGAAGGGGGGGGTCTGAAGGGGGGGGTCTGAAGGGGGGGGTCTGAAGGGGGGGTCTGAAGGGGGGGTCTGAAGGGGGGGTCTGAAGGGGGGGTCTGAAGGGGGGGTCTGAGGGGGAGGGTACGGCCGGACCCCCCCTCCTCCTTCGGTCCCCCTATGGTCCCCGCCGAAGGTGGGCCGAACAGTTTTAAGCTTCAATCCTCTTGGCACCGAAGGCGCCGAAGTGAAGGTTTGGCTGTCAGCCTCAAACATTGGAAGGGGAGGAGGGGGGGGTATCCCCCCCTCCTCCTGCGGTGTACGGCCGTTCTAATACATCGTTGGGGACAACGTCTGGGGCCACATTTGGCTCCAACCGCCCGCATACAGTGACCCGGGCGTTGAAGAAGGGAATGGCACCGCAAAAGCAGAGGGCCTTGCTATTCCACGGGTGCCGCGCTTAGTCCTACCGGACGTACCCTCGACGGTGGGGGGGGGGGGGGGTCACACTCCGGGGGAGAACGGGATGTGTCAGTGACACAGAACAGAGCCCTGACCCCCCACACTCGGCCCCACACGGACGTCGCTCACCGCCACCCATCGACTGCCCCCCCCCCGCCGTCCGCGGACCGCAAAGCGCCGTCGATTGCCCGTCCCGGGCGTCCGTGGGGCTCCGGCAACGGTCGCACCCCCTCCCCCCAAGCGAGTCCGGGGGGGGGGGGGGGGGCTGGTGGTGTGGCAGCGGCGCTGACCTTCGGGGGTTGTGCCGCAGGGGCACGCGCACGGGGCCTGCGTCGGCGTCCGCTGCCCCAAAATGACTTCAAAAAGGGCCGTTGGTTCAGCGCCCGCTGGCGTCACTTGGCTGGCCACCGACGGCGATGCCTTGGCATCAGCCGTCGGTTGCTCGGCGGATGTCTGTGGGCGTGCCTCGCTGCGTTTCCGTGCGCGTGAGGCCCAGGTGCCCCGCTCCTCCACGCGTTGTCCCGGCCGTCCACCCCCTGCGCTCCCCCACTCCGTGGGTCGCCCCCCCCCTCCCCCCCCCCCCCTCCTCCGATGGTTGCCAGCCATTCTACTACTTCCCTCCCTAAGCCCCCGCACCGCTGCAACCACCGCGTTTGGTGGGGGGGGGGGGGTCTTGAGGGGCGGCTTCGAAGCACCGCACCCCAACACACGTCCCAATGATCAGTGGTGCGCCGCCGTGGGACAGCGGAATGCGCCGCGTTGCCGCCCCCGCCCCCCGCACACGGACCGGGCCTCAGGTGGCGACGCCGCCGACGCAAGGCCCAGCGCTGTGCCCCCGCACGACGGGGCCACACCCGCGGGCCCTGCCCCTCCACAACGCCCGAGACACGCCCGTCGCGCCGCCGAGTTCCGCTCGGGAGCAGCGCCGTGCCATGCGCCACTCCCCCAGACCTCAGCGCAAACCGCCGCATGCGGCGCACGGCTCTCAGTCGGGGCCGGCCCGTCGTGAGCGTGTCTGGGCCGCCCGGGTCCCGGCGAATGTGACCTCCGCACGCCATATGACTGGGGGGGGGCGGGGATTTGCCGGGGTCCAGATCTGTTCGGACACGCGCGTGTGCGTCGAGCATTGTGCCGGCGAAAAAGAAGGCGGTACAGGGGCACCCGCGGAGGGAATTGTCGTGTTTTCGCGCAGTGCCGCGTGCCCGTGTACCGCTCCCAAGGCCTGGCCCCGAAAGACCAATCATTTGTATGATTTTCTTTTCGGCGCACAAACACCGCGTGCCCACGGAATGACACGTTTCCGGAAATCGTCAATACTTCGCCGGTCCGGCAAGAGTTTGCAAATCGGCTACACAACCCCCGCCGTCTCGGGGTCCCCACGTTGGGGCAGAGGTGGGGCGCAGCCGAGTGGCGCTGTCCTGCGTCCGTAGGACCCTCGTTTTGGGGGGGGGGGGGGCGTGTGGAATTGACGTGGGGTGAACCGCCAGTGCACTGCCGGGGGACGGGCACCGCCTGCGGGCGAACCGCGGGGGACTGCGGGGGACCGCGACGAGGCGGCCCCGAAGCGTCGCTCTTGCACACAAATGGACTGCGCGGGGGGAGGGGCAGGACCGTCAGCGTGGCCATGTTCCACTTGTACAACGTCGTGGGGGTGTCGGTGATGGTGGAGTTGGTGGCGATGCGGGCCGTCTTGGACACGCACACGAACCCGATCTGGAACTGCGACGTGTCGATGGCCATCGCCGTGGTCAAGAGGACCTCGTTCTGAGGCGCGGAAGCGGGAGTGAGGGGGGGAGGGGGGGAGGGAGGGAGGGAGGGAGGAGGGAGGGAGGGAGGGAGGGAGGGAGGGAGGGAGGGAGGGAGGGAGGGAGGGAGGGAGGGAGGGAGGGAGGGAGGGAGGGAGGGAGGGAGGGAGGGAGGGAGGTATTAGAAAGGGGGGGGGGGCAGGGGGGGGGGAGGGGGGTTGGCTGGGACCCCCCTCCTCCCAGGGTCCCCCTCTGGTCCCCGCCGAACGCCGGACGAACATTTTGAAGCTTAAATCCTCTTGGCACCGAAGGGGCCGAAGCAAATTTTGCCTGTCAGCCTCAAACATTGGAAGGGGAGGAGGGGGGGGGAGTCCAGGGGGGGGGGGGGGGGTTACCCCCCCTCTCCTACGGTGTACAGCACGTACGGTTCTAATACATCACTTGAGGGATGGGCGGTGCCGGCGGCAGTCGGGCTCCAGTGCACTGCAGCAGCCGGTCTCCCGGGACGGAGTGAAGGCGAGTGGGTTTGGGGGGTAGCGGGGCATGTGCTTGACCCGGAGGTGGCACCCCCCCCCCCAATCAGTGGGGGGGGGGGTGATGACAAGTGATGACCGGTACTTTATGTCCAGAGGCCAGAAGACACGTGGCGTGCGGCACACGCCGCCCTTCGCGACCCCCTCGTCGCGCGGATCCCACAACTGCAAACACATGTTTCGTTGCCGTCTGATCTCTGAGGCCCGGTCGACGTCCAGGGCCGCTCGGTCGGGGGATGAGGGGCCCGGTCCAACGAGCCCCTGGCAAAAGATGACAGCCCGTCCCACTTCACAGTGCCCGGGGCTGCGAAGCTGGTACCCGCTTTGGAAGCAGCCGCCCTTGGGCCTCAGTGCAGGCCTCCTCTATGTACTTCCCACTGACAGCGGCTGTACAACGACAGTACATGACTGCAGCATCCATCCCTTGAACAGCAGCACCAGAGACGTGGTTATAGCCGTGCGTGTACGGTTGCGCACGGCTACTTTCTTCGGCTACGCACGGTTGCGCACGGCTGGATGTGAAGGCGACGCACAGTTGCGCACAGTTGACTACCATTGTATGTCAGAGCTCCTTTTAGGAAAAAAGGCAAAAAGAAGCGCCACGTCTCACCCCACCAGCCCAAACAAGCTGCATGACCGCCAAACTCATGTCGAAAAAAGCGAAAAAAAGCGCCAGCCACATGTCATAAAAAGCGCAAAAATGTCCTCCAGGAATCGAACCAGCGCCACTCACTTTACCGAGCTACCCCAGACGCACATATAACTGAGCTCATAATTGACTCCATTGATAATTTGTAAGTCCAATTTAGCCCCCAATTGTGACCAAGGCATGCCCCGCTATGCCATACTGTAAACTGTCCGGAAAATCACCTTCACTTGTGGCACCAGATGTGGGGGCAGCCGGACAGCAACATTCTGCACTGTCTTTGCAATCTTGGCAGACTCCGGCCAGCACTTAAGGGGCTTTCCGGTCAACCCAAAAAAATGGACGCACGGTTGCGCACGGCTAGATGCAGGGGTAGCGCACGGTTGCGCACGGCTGGCTGTGAAGATGGCGCACGGTTGCGCACGGCAAGGCCCAACCTTTGCGCACGGCTATAACCACGTGTCTGAGCAGCACTTTTCACTGCCCTTTTAACAAGGGAAAGGCGTTCCATGGCCTGTCCTGCAACAGAAACAGACAACCGTGCACATCCACACAGCACCACCCTGCACTGCCCTGCTCCCCACTTGATCTGTGCTGATGCCGATGTTGTGCCATTGTTGCCCTCACCAAGAAAGCCCGAGCACGAAGCCGAAGCAGGTGGGGTTGCCGTAGGGGGAGGGGGGGGGGGGAGAGGCACCTGTTTCACGGGCTTATGGCACATTAACCTCTGCCCAGCTCCCATGGATCCACGGCCCCCCTGTGTTTAACGTGATCTCAGTGGATCAACATTGCATAAAAGTCAGGGAGGGGGTCGGGAGCTGGCGAGGGGGTTGGAGGTTTATCAGGCCCTCCACACTGAAGGGGGAACCTTCCATGTTCGATTGCGCATGAGAAGGGGAGGACGGGGGGGGGGGGGCTCCAGGGGGGTACCCACCCCCCTCCTCCTACGGTGTGCGGCCAATCAAATACTTCCCGGGGGGCGTGGGGGCTTCGCCTTATGAAACACAAAATGCACAAAACATCCCACCCGCTGGGTGCCAATCTACACTCTTGAATAGGGCTATCACTTTGATCTCCCCTTTGGGGCTTTATAATCTAATCGGGCAGGGCAACACCCGCACATCTGCAATCAGAGAACGTGACCACCCTCGACGTGTCATCCCCAAGCCACTGCCCGTGTTTCCAACCCTCGTCCCATGCACACCTGGCGGTCGAACACCGCCGGGATGGCGGTGGCGACGATGATGCGGCCCATCGTGACGTTGACCTTCAGGAGGTAGACCACCTGGTTCCCGGGGAACGAGGCATAGACCACGTCCTCATGACTGACCATGCGCGCCACCGCCGTGCAGTAGTTCTCCTCCGACAAGAAGCACCTGCGGTAAAGCGGCCGCCCCAATGTCCTTCAGCGGGTGACCCAACCATCGTCCCATGGCCCAGGGGACCACAAACACCTCCACAATATATGTCAGAGATACACCCCCAAAAGGACCCAAATGAGCCCAGGATTTGTCATGGGCCTTTTGCGTCAGAACCTGATCACGAGGGCTCCTCATCCACACGCAAGCCCCACTTCTCGTGCCCCCCCTCCTAATGCTCAAACCGGCACAGACTATACCGATGCCCATTTGGCCCCCGTGAGCGAGCACCGGGGGTCTACTGGGCCCCAAACACGCAGAGGCAGCAAGAGAAGGGATGGGTATTCATGAATAGACAAATGCCGCTGTTGAGGTTGTGGATGCAAATCATATGTTGATGCCAAGGATGGCTTACACAGAGTATAGCCCAAAACTCGGGTCAGAGGTATTAGAGAACGGCTGGGAGACATGCTTGTTGTTAATCGTGGCTTGTCCCATGTGGTTGCTTGTTGTAGTTTCTGGCTGTAATGCAGGGGGGGATGCAGATAGATAGGCAGGCATTGGAGGAGGCAGCTTCTCCATGCCAAAGTGCTTCTGGAGCCCATGCAATCCTCGTCGGTCATGCGTGATCTGGTTGCAGGCCTTGCAACATTGATCCCCCGCACAGAGGAATCCGACACCCAAAGCCAAAGAAGGCATCGGTCCTGCCGCTGCTGTTACGTGCGAGCAGCCTTGCCTCGGGGAGCCCTGGCGCCTCGCTGCAGGGCACGCCGCGGTGCGCCCCGAGGTCACAGTAATTAGTGTACATTGTCCAGGAAACAAATGATTGGTGCTTCACGGTGCACTTGTTGATGAGCTGCTGAATGTGAACCACAGCAAGGCCATCGTTGGAGTTGCAGGACACACTCTTCCCAAGTTCCCCCAACTTGGTGCTGACATCGTAAGTTGGGCATAAAGTTGCTCTCCATAGCCTTCGGATGAAGGAGTGCCTGGCCCTGCACCCAGCTTGCCCCCTTGGGTGATCTGCATTCTTCAGCTTGGGATATGGATGGGATATGGGCACCGTGTGCACGATTTGTGAAGAAAAGAGATAATGCACTAAATATGACAGGACTGGCACATAGGAGTACTTCTTGTGCAAAGACTGCTCACATGCTTATATGACTCCCATTTCCCCCCCTGGGGACAATTACCCGATTCGTGCTTTGGCAGGGCGCCCCATAAATGCCGCAGGATGAGCGCCCCCTCAGGCTGCGGTGCACTGGTGGGGCTTTGGGTGTACCTTTGGGAGCCGACGATGTCTATTCTGGCTTCAACGTGCCCCGTGACCGTGAGCATCGAGTTCCACGTCCGTGGGAATGGCTGCGGTGCAATCCTGGGCCGGCTATGTGTCGTGGACTGGTGCCGTGCCGCCTGCCACACACGTTCCCCCCCACTTGCCCTACTGCAGGCACCACACATCCACCGTGTGTCCCCTGTGCCGTGATGTCGGTGTTGGGGTGCCTGGGTTCACAACCCACGCTCATGCAGGGCACAGGGAGGTGAATGCAAAGGAGCATCGACACGGAACTCAGAGCGCATGTCGGCACACAGAACACCTGCATAATGTGGCTCCACATGACGCACTGGGGGCTTGTGGGGGGACAGTGGTGTTGTAGATGGAATACAAGGGCCCTCCCGGGCGGCCCACAAGTAGCTCCCAGTGCCCGCTTTTGCTGCCTGCCAAGGCCAGTCCACCCTGCAATGTGACCTGCAGAGAGGGAAACAATGTGCCGACGCTGAAGATCGTGTAACACACGACCACCACACAACCACCACACAGCCACCACACAACCACCACACAACCACCACACAACCACCACACAACCACCACACAACCACCACACAGCCACCACACAACCACCACACAACCACCACACAACCATCACACAACCACCACACAAGCACCACACAGCCACCACACAACCACCACACAACCACCACACAACCACCACACAACTACCACACAACCACCACACAACCACCACACAACCACCACACAACCACCACACAACCACCACACAACCACCACCCAACCACCACCCAACCACCACACAACCACCACCCAACCACCACACAACCACCACACAACCACCACACAACCACCACACAACCACCACCCAACCACCACACAACCACCACACAACCACCAAACAACCACCACACAACCACCACCCAACCACCACCCAACCACCACACAACCAGCACACAACCAGCACACAACCACCACACAACCACCACACAACCACCACACAACCACCACACAACCACCACACAACACCACACAACTACCACACAACCACCACACAACCACCACACAACCACCACACAACCACCACACAACGACCACACAACGACCACACAACGACCACACAACCACCACACAACCACCACACAACCACCACACAACCACCACACAACCACCACACAACCACCACACAACCACCACACAACCACCACACAACCACCACACAACCACCCCACAACCACCACCCAACCACCACCCAACCACCACCCAACCACCACACAACCACCACACAACCACCACACAACCACCACACAACCACCACACAACCACCACACAACCACCACACAACCACCACACAACCACCACACAACCACCACACAACCACCACACAACCACCACACAGCCACCACACAACCACCACACAACCACCACACAACCACCACACAACCACCACACAACCACCACACAACCACCACACAACCACCACACAACCACCACACAACCACCACACAACCACCACACAACCACCACACAACCACCACACAACCACCACACAACCACCACACAACCACCACACAACTACCACACAACCACCACACAACCACCACACAACCACCACACAACCACCACACAACCACCACACAACCACCACACAACCACCACACAACCACCACACAACCACCACACAACCACCACACAACCACCACACAACCACCACACAACCACCACACAACGACCACACAACGACCACCCAACCACCACACAACCACCACACAACGAGCACACAACGAGCACACAACGAGCACACAACCACCACACAACGACCACACAACCACCACACAACCACCACACAACCACCACACAACCACCACACAACCACCACACAACCACCACACAACCACCACACAACCAGCACACAACCAGCACACAACCACCACACAACCACCACACAACCACCACACAACCACCACACAACCACCACACAACCACCACACAACCACCACCCAACCACCACACAACCACCACACAACACCACACAGCCACCACACAACCACCACACAACCACCACACAACCACCCCACAACCACCACACAACCACCACACAACCACCACACAACCACCACACAACCACCACACAACCACCACACAACCACCACACAACCACCACACAACCACCACCCAACCACCACCCAACCACCACACAACGACCACACAACGACCACACAACGACCACACAACGACCACACAACCACCACACAACCACCACCCAACCGCCACACAACCACCACACAACCACCACACAACCACCACACAACCACCACACAACCACCACACAACCACCACACAACCACCACCCAACCACCACACAACCACCACACAACCACCACACAACCACCACACAACCACCACACAACCACCACACAACCACCACACAACCACCACACAACCACCACACAACCACCCCACAACCACCACACAACCACCACACAACCAGCACACAACCAGCACACAACCAGCACACAACCACCACACAACCACCACACAACCACCACACAACCACCCCACAACCACCACACAACCACCACACAACCACCACACAACCACCACACAACCACCACCCAACCACCACACAACCACCACACAACCACCACCCAACCGCCACACAACCACCACACAACCACCACACAACCACCACACAACCACCACACAACCACCACACAACACCACACAGCCACCACACAGCCACCACACAACCACCACACAACCACCACACAACCACCACCCAACCACCACACAACCACCACCCAACTACCACACAACCAGCACACAACCACCACACAACCACCACACAACCACCACACAACCACCACACAACCACCACACAACCACCCCACAACCACCACACAACCACCACACAACCACCACACAACCACCACACAACACCACACAGCCACCACACAACCACCACACAACCACCACACAACCACCACACAACCACCACACAACCACCACACAACCACCACACAACCACCACCAAACCACCACCCAACCACCACCCAACCGCCACACAACCACCACACAACCACCATACAACCACCACACAACCACCACACAACCACCACACAACCACCACACAACCACCACACAACCACCACACAACCACCACCCAACCACCACACAACCACCACACAACACCACACAGCCACCACACAACCACCACACAACCACCACACAACCACCACACAACCACCACACAACCACCACACAACCACCACCCAACCACCACACAACCACCACACAACCACCACACAACCACCACACAACCACCACACAACCACCACACAACCACCACACAACCACCACACAAACACCACACAACCACCACACAACCACCACACAACCACCACACAACCACCACACAACCACCACACAACCACCACACAACCACCACACAACCACCACACAACCACCACACAACCACCACACAACAACGACCCAACCACCACACAACCACCACACAACCACCACACAACCACCACACAATCACCACACAACCACCACACAACCACCACACAACCACCACACAACCACCACACAACCACCACACAACCACCACACAACCAGCACACAACCACCACACAACCACCACACAACCACCACACAACCACCACACAACCACCACACAACGACCACACAACGACCACACAACGACCACACAACGACCACACAACGACCACACAACGACCACACAACGACCACACAACGACCACACAACCACCACACAACCACCACACAACCACCACACAACCACCACACAACCACCACACAACCACCACACAACCACCACACAACCACCACACAACCACCACCCAACCACCACCCAACCACCACACAACCACCACACAACCACCACACAACCACCACACAACCACCACACAACCACCACACAATACCACACAACTACCACACAACCACCACACAACCACCACACAACCACCACACAACCACCACACAACCACCACACAACCACCAAACAACACCACACAACTATCACACAACCACCACCCAACCAGCACACAACACCACACAACCACCACACAACCACCACACAACCACCACACAACCACCACACAACCACCACACAACCACCAAACAACACCACACAACTATCACACAACCACCACACAACCACCACACAACCACCACACAACCACCACACAACCACCACACAAGCACCACACAGCCTCCACACAACCACCACACAACCACCACACAACCACCACACAACCACCACACAACCACCACACAACCACCACACAACCACCACACAACCACCACACAGCCACCACACAACCACCACACAACCACCACACAACCACCACACAACCACCACACAAGCACCACACAGCCTCCACACAACCACCACACAACCACCACACAACCACCACACAACCACCAAACAACACCACACAACTATCACACAACCACCACCCAACCACCACACAACCACCACACAACCACCACACAACCACCACACAACCACCACACAACTACCACACAACCACCACACAACCACCACACAACCACCACACAACCACCACACAACCACCACACAACCACCACACAACCACCACACAACCTCCACACAACCTCCACACAACCACCACACAACCACCACACAACCACCACACAACCACCACACAACCACCACACAACCACCACACAGCCACCACACAGCCACCACACAACCACCACACAACCACCACACAACCACCACACAACCACCACACAACCACCACACAACCACCACACAACCACCACACAACCACCACACAACCACCACCCAACCAGCACACAACCACCACACAACCACCACACAACCACCACACAACACCACACAGCCACCACACAACCACCACACAACCACCACACAACCACCACACAACCACCACACAACCACCACACAACCACCACCCAACAACCACCACACAACCACCACACAACCACCACACAACCACCACACAGCACCACACAACCACTCCAATCCTACGTACCTCCGGCGGCGGTAGGAACGTGGCTACTTTGTACGTCCCATTCACCACTTGGGCATCTCCCCTCGATTTTTGGTCACCGCCCGAATCACCGCACAACCAACGGACAACAATGTCTCCCACCATCTTCACAGTCTCCAGGCAAACTATCACACAACCCCCTCAACCACCGCACCACCGCCGCAGATGCAGCGCATGAACACTACCACAACAACACCCACTCCTGCACTCAGGGCTGTGCTTAGGGCTGTGCTTACGGCCGAAACCAAAGACCCAAAGCGCCGGCCCGCCGTACGCTCAAACCTCCACCGACGAGTAACTGCAGTCGGTCATCGGCCAAATCGGCGTCGGTTGTCCATCAACCGCCGTCGGTTCAGCGCCAACCGCTGTCGGTTGAGTGTCAACCGTCGTCGGTTAACCGAATCCTGCCACCGACACCCTCCGCGGTCCTCAATGAAAAAAGGAAAAAGAACTATTGCCTTCCTAAACGACAGCCCCGGCGCCAGTGGAAGCGCCCGACGGACGTGTGGTGAGGGCAGCAGTCCAGGTCTGATACGGGAGACGCAACGCACCTCCACAAGGTTGAGTACGTCGAGGAGGCCCGTCACGTTGATCGGCGCTCCGGTGGTGCGCCACGAAGGCAAATCGAACACGCGCACGACCCTCTCGGCGCTAGACGAGAACGCACAGTACATGTGCGTTGTGCCCTGGGCGCACGCGGTGATCTCCGGCGGCAGTATGTCCTGCGGGAGCATCGCGCGCGCGGTCTTGAACCGCTCGAAACGCCCGGCACCCGCCCGCCGCTGCCTCGCCCCGTCAGACAGAGAGGGCGTTGTGGAGGCAGGAGCGGGGTCGCGGGTGGGGGTGGGCCAAGTGGTAACGTCGATGTCATAGGCGGGCTCGAGGGTCTGATTGATTGGGGGGCGGTTGGTCGACGGTTGGCCGGCGGTGCGGTAGCGGTTCGTCCGGTTCGGGAACACGAACCCAAACCCCGGCCACACCACTGGCCCAGGCCCGTCGTGGGTCCGGCCCCCTGGCCCTTGCGGGACGTCTCGGGTGCCGCCCGCCCGCGGCACCGGAACCGGAAGAGGCAGCGGCAGCGAGTGAACGCCGAGGGGGCGGGCGGTGCGGTGGCGCGGACGCAAGCGCTGGGCGTCGCGGTGGTGGTCGGGGTGGTCGGGTTGTAGGAGCTCGTGGAAGGGGTCGGAGACGGTGTAGTGGCAGGCGGGGCACTTCTGCAGTTCGGAGTGGGAGATCTTGTACATGAAACCGGCCCGCGTCGTAATGCAGACGCCGTCCGCGGAGTCCAGGATCCGTGTCACGGGGCTGGAGGTCTGCATGATGAACGGCGCGCTGGGCGTAATGACGACGGTGGGGCTCGATCCAAGGATTCGTACGCCCTGCGGAAGAAAATGGTCGGTGGAAGAAATACTTTCCTGGAGGAACATCTTCCTTTCCAAATCCCGGTGTCGACGGTAACTCTCCCCACGAAGCAATGTCTACAACAGCTCTCAGCCCCCCCCCCCCTCGCCATGAATGGCGCAGAGCGCAGAAGATATTACTGCAATGCACCACCAGCAAGTCACACATTGGTGAGCTAGCACCCATGGCCTTGTGTGACATTCACGTTGCTGGTTGTGGTGAGCACCTCCCAGCCTGGGGTCTCCGTGATGACCGCATCCCGGGCACTGGTCAGGCCGTCAGGGGAGGACGCCATGGGCAGAAGTTGCATTCTGGATCCCCCCCCCAGGGGCAGGGGGATGCCCGCGGCAGTGCGGATGCCCGCAGCAGTGCGGATGCCGGCTTGTCAGTCATAGCAGAAGGTTCAAAGGCGAGAGGCCAATAGGCGCCGCCACAGGCTAACAGAGCCAACCACCAAGGCCTTGTGCCAAACCCCCCCCCCCGTGTGACAGTCCGTCGGGTTGTTGTTTCTTTACGGGGCCCTGGACAGTCACCCGTTCTTCCCTTCGCATGTTGCGTCGGGTCGCTGCGTTTTGTCGGCCGCTGCGGCCGGTGCTCCTGCGGGTGTCGTTTCCGCGTTCGCGGGGCCCTCCCCTCCGATGAGGCATCCCAAAGCCGCGCTGATCATGGGACATCCGGTGACTTCAGCCACTCCGATGACGAAAGTGGGACTGAAATCCCACGAGCTGCCCCCAGCGCCTTCGGGGCAGGGGACGGAGGGAGGCCGTGCGAGTGCGGCGAGCTCCGATGCACACGCGACTCCACGTGTCGCCGCGTCCGCGGACTGGGCCCGGCGGGCCTCGGGCCACCGGCACCGCCCGCCACCACATCGCCCACCGCCCCATCAGCAGCAGCACCGCCAAAGCGGCAGTGCGACACACAAAGGGCGGCCGGGCAGCGCAGGACGACACCCGCCGGTGCACCGGCAGCACCAGCCCCGCCCCTTGCGGCATCGGCAGACGGCACGGCGGCACCGAGACCGCACACCGCCCCCTCAACAGCGGCACCGTCGATGCGCAGCGGCACAGGCCTTGAGGCGGTACGGGGGGATGGGCAGGGGGGAGGGGCCGGCGCGGGGAGGGGGGCTGGGCACACCTGCGTCGATGCCACTGCCCCGACGATGGAATTGTGATGGCTATTTTGACGGAGTTGGGGGACGTCCAGAAATAACTTGGTACTCAGATCCAGCGACGCATTCCGGAACAGCGCCGTCCCCACGTCCCGTTGCTTGCAATCGGGGACGATGTACCCTTCGGCGCATGCGTCGCAGGCCTGGGCGTCGAGAACACGCGACCGTCGGGCCATTGGGGGGACGAACACAAAGCAAGACAAGGCGATGGGGGGGACGTTGCATCGTGTGGGTCAGTGAAGGGGGGGTGAGGGTCATGTTGGGTGAAGGATGCCAAACAATGCAGAGCGAGAGGGGCGGGCGGGGCAGGGCGCATCCCAGGCGCCGATCTCCGTTTGCGACCTTGAAATGTTTCAATACGAAATCTCGAGTCTTTTCTGCTGATTTTCATTGGCCGAAGCCCGTTTGAGTCCAGTAGTCCCCGACGAAGGACAGGGGCCCGAGGATTGCAGCAATCCCTGTTTGGGGTACGTCCAAGTTTTCAATAATTATGCCGCCAATTTGCGCACATGTACGTCCCAAACCCTGCCAGGCTCATGCAGCCATTTTGATCTTGTCGCCACCTGGGGGACCGGAAAGACGGGAACGGGTTCGTTGTCGTTTTGCCCCCATACGGGCCCCCGTGACAGTAGTGGTTATTTTGTCACTGTGATAGGACCAAGAAACCAATCGGCCGGGTCGGAATCGATGCTTCGTGACGGCTTTACCGTTGCAAACCATGACGTCATTCCGACAGTATTTTTAGAATGTCAACAAATGTGGAGGTGCCTGAACTTGCAGCACATTCCCTCTTTCCAAAAAATTCATATTTAAATCATAGTCCCAATACGTCAGTGGGAAATCGGAATTGAGACCCTGCATCTGCCTCTGCCTCTCCCTCCGTCCCTCCGAGCCTCGCTCTTCCTCCCTCCCTGTGCCTCTCTGCCCCTCCACCTCTCGCCCGGCAACCCCGTCATTCCATTCACCTCCAGCACCACATCTTCTACCGGACGCAGTGGAAGACTCTGGTCCTCCTGTTCCGATCAGGCCCCCCCCCTCTCTGCTTCCGTTCCTCTCTCTCTCTTCCTCCCTCGTTGTGGGGGGGGGGGGTTTGGCACAAGGCCTCGGTATGAAATTGTTTGCCTTTGGCGGTGCCTATTGGCCTCTCGCCACTGCTGCTGTGGGGGGGGGGGGATTGTGGTCAGGGACCGTCAAATTGCAAAATTGCGAAATTGCGATTCCAATTGCGAAAAAATGCGGGAAATTACCGAAAAATTGGGGGCAAATGCCAAATGCCAAATGAAAACTGCGGGAAAATTGCGGAAAATTTGCGCCCCTCCATCCCCCTCCCCCTCCCTCCCTCACGCCACATGCAGAACGCTGCAGCGCAGCGGCTGCATGCCGCACTCGCCGTTGGCAAGGCAGCAGGTGAACGGGGCGAGGCACAGGGGAGCGAGAGGGGGGACCTCCCCCGCAAAGAAGCCCCGGGTCGGGTCGCTGTAGCACTCGCACGCGCCGGAGTACTGATTGCACGTGGACTGGCCTTGAGTGCAGATGCAGCCGCGGTTGCAGTTCGGGCCCCAGAAGTTGCCGGAGCACGTGTCGCACTTGTCGCCGGCCCAATGGCCCTGCAGGTCCTCTTGGCACTTGCACTGCCCCGCCGGGTCGCACTCAGGCCTGATCAGCCCCTGCGGCACAGAGCAGCGCGGGACACGTGGGGGTACCGTAGCGGAGCGCAGGGGACGCATGCGGACACTTCATGGCGCTGTGTTCCGTAGCAGTGGTGTGCGTGTGTACGTCTGTGTGTGCGCGCGCGGTTTCTCTGAGAGAGAAGGCGTGCGGATCAGACTTGCCACTCGCGTCCAGCAGATCACACGTGATCAGAAGGAGCTGGGTCTTCACGGGACGCTGCCGATTCCGACTGAGCTCCGGGCGCAACAGGAGCGGATATTACCGAGTGGCGGGTGGCGCGGGGCTGATTCCTAACGAAACTCGGCTCCGCTGCCGGACAGTAGTGACATGCCTGGAGTGGATTCCGCTCTGATAAACAGAAGCCCTCTGCACTGTGTGCGCGCTTGTGTGCGTGGGTGTGGCAGTGGGTGGGGAAATCCTTGGGAAACTCCTTTCAGGAGGGGAACCAGCGTCAGTCAGCAGGTCCGGCGCATAGCTGAGCCCCCCGTCCTATCTAGGCCACGTGTGGGTGAGTGTGGGTGGGTGGGGGGGGGGGGGGGATGCCGAAGGCGCTGTTCTCAGAATTGGCAATCGCCGGGGTATCGTACCACTTGGAGTCGGTGGACGAGGCTTGGGCCTTGAAACTGAACCCGGGCTGAAAGTTTGGGGCCGAGATGGAGGGATTGCGCACCCCAAGAACACTCAGAAAAGGACGTGCGCGGTGGGGGGGGGGGGGTCATGCACCTGTTTTCCTTCTGAACAACCGGGCAATGTGCCATGGCCTGTTTTCCGTGTGGAGGCCGGGTGGATGGCGTATGAGAGCCTATGGAGGCTGCCCAGACCTCTGAACAGAGTGCAGGGGTCGTACCGAGGGTTGGGCTGGTGCTTGTGCTCATGCCCGTTGCTTGTACCTCGCTGCAGTTTGTGTCCCTGACAATCGTTGCATCTCGGCATTTCCTCTTTCCGGCACCGCCAAACAGCGAGCGGATGGTTTGAGCGCCGAAAGCGCAGGCACAAGAACGCAAACACGATGTGCAGCGCCAAACGTGGGAGTCGGCGGTCCAGTGGAGCACCGCAAAGGGAGTGCCGTCGTCCCGGAATCGACCTCGGCGCCCCCCCACCCGTTGGGGGTATGCGGCGGCGGAATACGGGCGGGGCCAGCGGCAACTGGTCGCACTGAGCTTTGTGCCTCAACGTACGGGGGTGGATGCATCCCGCGCTTGCAGGGCGGCGTGTGGGGCCAGGGGCAGCGCGCAGCGGTACCATGTCACGTTCAATGCCGACTACACATGGTACGCGTGCACCGCACGGCCGCGATAGAGAATGCCCCGTTTGGATACGAACACGACGGAGCAGACTTGCCGCGAGCATCTGCCAACTCAGACATGGTCAGATGGAGCGGGGTCCTACTGAGCCACACGCTGGACGCAGCACGTTCCTACTGAGTTCTGGTTGTGCGGGGGGGCGGGTATTACTGAGTGGCCGTTGATACGGGGCCGATTGCTACTGAGAACCAGTTTCCCTGCCAGACGCTAGTGGCATGTCTGCGACGGAACGTCGTGTAGGGGGGTGCTGAAGACTTGGGGCGCAGGGAAGGGGATCGCGATGCCCAGGTCGCGATATCTGTGTGTCCATCTTGGCACTCTGCATTTCATGCGCAGCCTTTTGAAGCTTCTTGCCGCTCTTCTCCTGGCAGCTGAAGGGGGGGGGGTGCACGCACGGGCACAGGGGGACTGGGAGGGGACAGCGGAAGGCCACCTTCGTGGTCTGGCAGTGCTCGACGCTGCAGAACGCGGAGCAGTCATCGCCGTAGTAATGGTCATGACACGTGCAGAGGCCCGTGCCCTGGGGCCCCCAATCGCAGTGCCCGTGTCCAGAGCAGACCGTCCCTGAGAGAGAGAGAGAGAGAGAGAGAGAGAGGGCGGCCAGGGCGCCCTCTGCGACCGTCCCGCACCGGCGCACCTCCGTGGGGTCGTGCGGAGTGGGGCATGGCACAAGGCACGCGCTTGACACGGGGGGCGGGGGGGTGCCCGGGGGCAAAGTGGCAGGACCGGACGGAGACGGAACTGGTGGGAAACGACAGCGGGAGAGAATGGGCCATTCCCGGGATACCCACCCACAGGGGGTGGGCGGGCTTTCAACTTCGGTGGGGGCGTTGGCCGATACAGCCCTCTGGCTAGACCCCCCCCAATCCCGAAAAAAGGCTTGATTGACGGGCCCCCCAAAATCTCACCGAGACTGACCCCCGGGCCCCGGAGTTGACCCGGACCCAAAATTCGGCAAAAAATTGAAAATGGGATTTTTGGAATCAGCGCGTCGAGGGGGTTCAGAAAAGTCATCATGTGAAATTTGGTTTTACCACTCACAACACATGAAAAACAGTACCATATTCCAACAGACGTACCTGTGAATCAGCAAAGGCTTCCCGGCCAGCAGAAGAAGACATGTGGCACGGCATTCCCTAACTCATTGTGAGCATTTTGAATGTAAATAAGTGGGGGAAATCAAGTGTTTTGCAAATTTTCAGGGCTCAAAAAAATTTCCGGGCGCCGCTAGCGCCCAAATTGCCAGTTCTAACCGGGTGCTGACTAGTATGGGTTGGGGGCTCCGGAGGGGGGGGGCGGGGTGTCAGGCCTCACAGGTAAGCGCCCCCCATGATTGTCAATGCACAAAAAATTGCGGCGCCTTCAGCGCCAGAGTTCATAATAACTGATTAATGGTATTCAAAATGCTTAGAATGAATGGGGAATTCAAAAATGCCCCCAAATGGAGAAAATTTTTCGACTGCCCCCCCCCCCCCCCTCCCGGACCCCCCCGCCCACGCCGCGGGGGTTGGTGTCTAGAACTGAACTGCAGAACCCCCCATGTTGACAATGGTCCATTTTTTTTAGCACCAAATCCATGGCAAAAGGGATTGGGTTCAGGAACGCATGAACGACGACCTTTTACGATGAGCCACCGGCATTCGGAAGGCTGGTACATGGGGACCGGGAAAATGCAAATTGGGTACCAAAACGATTCGTATTGCGGGTACTTTGTCTTTGCTGTACGACGAGTAATGTCATAAAAACCAGCACTTCCAACCGAACTATTGCTGAAGGACCCCGCCCCCGCACGCCGGGGGGGGCTGGCCAGCCCCGGCCGACCCCCCCCCCCGACCACATCAGAAAATCCTTCCTCCGGCAAAAAAAAGGCCGGAAATTTGAGGTCGATTTTAGGTACACAACCTTTTTTCGGGGGCCTATGACCCCTCCCCCCCCCCCCCGCGGGAGGGGGGTTCGCCCGCACTCGGAGGCGTGTGCCCCGCCCGCAGACCAGGCGGCTGCCGGTGCGTGAGGTGCGCCTGTGCCTGACTTCCCCAATGACAGGCACACCGTGGGCCCCTAAGGCCCTTTTCGGACCGCGAAGATAACCCCAAAGCCCAAAGCCCGGGAGGGGGGTCCTCCTTAAGCAATCGCCTGCCTACAACACAACGCACACGCCGGTGCACCGCCCCCCGCAAGGCCCCCCGTCCCATCTCTCGACCCCACTGCCCCCCCCCCCCCGGGGCCGCACACCTGCGGTGCCGTCGAACGCCGGGCACCTCTGCCGGCAGCCGAACCCGAGGTACCCGAACGTGCAGTTGCACAGCTGCCCCGTGACGACTCCGTTGGTGCAGACCTCCGTGCAGCCGGGCCCGTGGTACGGGGGCCGGCAGTCCTGGCAGAGGTCCCCGCGCCAGAACCCGGTCTCCGGCATCCCGTAGCACGTGCAGATCACGTCGTCCGCGTCGCCGCCGTCCGCGGCGCCGGCCGCGGGCCGCACCAGCGCCTGCGGCCGCAGGCCGCACACCCCGTGGCCAAGACAGGGCGTCGCCAGACCCCCGGGGCAGACCACGTCGCACGTGCGGCCCGCCCAGCCGAGGTCGCACGTGCAGGTCCCGGCGGCCTCGCCCCCGGCCCCGGAGAGGCATTTGCCGTGGCCGCTGCACGGGTTGTCGACGCCCCCGGCGCACTCGACGTCGCACGCCGGCCCGGCCCAGCCGTCGGTGCACACGCACCCCTCGAGCGACGTGCAGAAGCCGCGGAGGTTGCACGGCTTCGCGACGCCGCCGGGGCACACCCACTCGCACGCCGGGCCCGTCCAGCCGTACTCGCACACGCACGTGCCCGCGCCCTCGCGCCCGCCGTTGCAGTTGCCGTGGCCGTTGCAGATGTTGTCGTAGGCGTCGCCGATGAGGGTCGCGCCGGGGCACAGCAAGTTGCAGTCCGGCCCCCAGAGGCCCTCCTGATGCGAGCGGCAGGCGCCGGGCGGTGGTGGCACAGGCACCCGCACAACAACGACGTACACCTTAGCGATCGGCAGTTCCAGAGCGGTTGCAGAGCGGTCACAGGGGATGAAAAAGCGGTTGGGGCGGGCGGCGGGGCGGTTACTGGCGGTTGGAAATGCGGTGGGGGCTGGTGTTGGGGTATGGGAATACGTTTGGCGTGGAGTCAGGACCGGAGTGTTGGGGGGGGGGGGGTTACCCCCCCTTAGAGCGACCTCCCTCCTCCCGTTCTCTTGGACGCGACACCGTTCAACTCAACCGCTGGGCTGGGGTTTCTACCCCATGCCACTCTACATTGGGACCAGGCCATTGCTTGAGGACCCCTCAGGGGGGGGGGGGCGTTGTTTGGGGCCCTGGCCAGCCCCGGCCGACCCCCCCCCCCCCCACATCAGAAAAATGTTCCTCCGGCGAAAAGTAAAAATTATCAAGGGGCCGCAAATTTGAGGCCGATTTTAGGCTCTTTGGCCTCTGATCCCCTGTGTGACATTCCGTCGGGTTGTTGTTTCTTTACGGGCCCTGGACAGTCACCCGTTCTTCCCTTCGCATGTTGCGTTGGGTCGCTGCGTTCTGTCGGCCGCTGCGGCCGGTGCTCCTGCTGGTGTCGTTTCCACGTTCGCGGAGCCCAGTCGTTGGTGTGCCGGGGCTGTGCTGAATGTGGCGGGATGTGCCGTTTGCGTGTCAGCGGCGCCCAATAATTGGCGTATTGAGGATGTGCTGGTTGCTGCCGGGGTCGTTTGACTGTTTTTGTTGTCCACGCGCCTCTGTCCACAGGCCGTCCATAGCCTGCCTCGCTGTGTTTCTGTGTGCATGAGGCCCAGGTGCCCTGTTCCTCCACGCGCTGTCCGGGCCGTCCACCATATGTCCTTGTCCCCCTCACGGCTGGTCTGCCCCTGATGGGCTCCCGCTCCTGTTGCGCAAACAGCCCATCTGGGCTGCGGGAGACACCCCCCACCTGATGCCGGTTGAGCAGGGGTTGCCCTGGCACCCGGTAGCGACAGCGCTGGCTGGCCAAGCCATCCCCTTTATTGTCGCTGCCTCCCATGCGCACGCTCCCCCATCCGCTCCATTCTGGTTCCCTGTTCCCGCCGTTCTGGTTGCCTCTCCTTCCTTGCTGTGCCCCTCCTCCTTGTCTGCTGTGCTCGCCCTTGTCCCTCCTGGTGTGGCTCCCGCGTTCTGTGTGTCTGTGTTGCTCCTCCCCCTGTCTGATGGCGCTGCTGGGTGCCCCTGTCGCGCACCCCCTCCTGTCCCACCCGCCTGCCCCCCCCGTACGAGGATTTCACATCTCCGTACGACGTGGACTGCCCCGTGCGCGGTTGGCAGCCCCCACCCCTTCTCCTTCAGCAGTAGCCTGACTGGGACAGGACGTTCCTGAGGCGGAAGGAAAACCCCTGCCTGGTTTCCGTGTCGTTCTGCCTGGCATGAGGATGACAGGTGGCCTGTGCTGTAGGGACCTGGAGGGGGGGGAAGGGGGCTGGGGCGGTTGTGGTGGTGCTGGTCTGCACTGGTCCCCCCCCCATCGCAGGGGATCTCAACGGCCGAGTGGTCACTGTGCCCGCCCCGTGTCAAGACGCCCCTTGTGCAGGTCTCAGGAAGGGAGAACAGAGTGTATCATGACAACCGCACGGAAGCCCCGCACACCTTTTGGGTAAGAGAGCCCCTGACTCAGCCCTGGTCACCCTGCAAACTCCCTGAAACCCAATATGAACAGTTGCTGCCACCAAACGCAAGACATCATCAACGGCAATGTCCACCGGTGCACAATGGCTGCAGGACAATAGAGCACCATCACGGCCAACACTCCCCAAAAGCATAACTATTGGCGAATTCCCCAACTCACCCTTCAGCACCCGCTATCGACCCATCAGCAACAAGCGCCCAGTGCACACGCGCAAGCGCAAAGCAACTCCATTCCGGGACAACGAAGTTGGGCGATGTTTGTGTTTTTGGATGACACCCTCAACCGACGGCGGTTGGGGCCGAACCGACCCACCAGATGCAACGGCCACAATGGACGGCTGGGAAGCCCCAACGCGTGCGGGTGGCGGATCACCGCCGCCGTTGCCCAGCAAACACTGGTCGAGGGGCCTGTTCCTCGGGCGTGTTCATGGAAGCCAAACAAAAAGCGCGGGGCTCGCAAGGACAGCTCAGAGCAGAGCTCTCGAAGCAGCCGCCAGCCGGGCCCGAGTGCCTCTAATCTTGGTGCAGTGGAGAAGGCAGGCATGGGTGCGGCCAGGGATGTATTAGAAGGGGGGGGTCTGAAGGGGGGGGGGGGGGGGGGGGGCAGGGACTTGCTTGAGCGTGGGGGGGGGAGGGGGGGGAGGGGGGTTTGGCTGGGACCCCCCCTCCTCCGGGGGTCCCCCTATGGTCCCCGCCGGAGGCGGGCCCAACATCTTTGAGCTTAAATCCTCTTGGCACCGAAGGCGCCGAAGCAAAGCCTCAAACATTGGAAGGGGAGGGGGGGGGGTCTAGGGGGGGGCACCCCCCCCCTCCTCCTGCGGTGTACGGCCGTTCTAATATATCACTGGGTGCGGGTGCGGGCAGCCTCGGGAGGGCACGACACCTTCGGGCACAGATGCTTCGCGCAGGACACGCCCTCGATCTCGCAGAGGTCGCCGCACCAGTACTCGCCCGGCTGCCCGCTGCAGCGCGCGCACACGCCCGCCTCGCACTCCCCGTGGCCGCTGCAGACGACGCCGGGGAACGCCGGGTTGACGGGGCACAGCGCCGCGCAGAGGCAGTCCGCCTCCCGGCAGGCCTTGTCGGTGGTGTACAGCGGGTGGCAGGCCCCGCAGTCCTCCTCGCGCCCGGGCAGCGCGCCGTCGCTCCCCCAGAGCCCCAGCGGCCGGTTGCCGTCGGCGTCGGGGGTGTTGCACGTGCACTGATGGCGGCGGAGGCAGGGCGAAGGCGGGTGTTGGGGGCCCGGGATCGGCACCGCGAGAGGACCAGACGGCTACTGTACGTTTGCCTCACCCCCACCCCCACCCCCACCCATTCCACAAACAACACCTGGAGCTCAGAAATGGACGGACCAACGACCAGTTTTGTTTGGACCGGGAGGGTCGCGCGCGCGCGACAGGGGGCAGGGCCCACACACGGGGCTGCAGGGCGGTACAAACATGCTACGAATGCCCCAACCCCCGCTGCCCTGACACAAGTTCTGGCGACCTTGCAACTCGATTCAGAGGGACTGCGCAGCAGCGAAACGTCTCATGACTCATAAAATGCACTGCCAAATCCCTGGCGCTAAAACCGACAGAAGGAACGACAACAGTCGTTACACGGGCGTTGTTTGCGCGCGCGCGTGGGGGGGGGAGGGGGGGGCAAAAGGCCGAATTGCACCAAAATGCCTCACGAGGATGCAGAGGTGGAGGTAGACAATGCCCGGACACCAGCCAACGATTAGTCGTCCCTTCCGGCCCGCGGGGTCACCGTGGACAGCCAAGCGCCTGGAACGGCTCCTGTGCCCGACCCGGGGCTCGATCCTATCCACATGTCGCAATGGGTCGCCAACCCACACCGCACCGCACCGCACCGCCGGTGGCCGACAACCCGCAGTCATCGGCTGGTGACCACCGTCGGTCGGCCGGCAACCACCACCAGACCTCTTTGGAAAAGGAACGGCCGAGTAACTCAGGAGCGCCGCAGAAAGATGATGCGTTGACCCACGATGCCATCCAAACACGCCTCTCTTTCTCAAAATTGAAACAAGAAGGCGCTATTCATTTTTCCTTATGTCCATTGCCGTGGCCAAGACGCATGTGTACACGATATTTGGCGCATAAATTGCGCTCCAATTGTGGAGTAGGTGGCTTCCAAATGACGATCCACAATGACGACACGGATGATAAGGCGCAAGAACACCGTGCAAGCACAGAAAGGCACGCAGGGCAGACAAGGGGATAACCTCTCCGGTCACGACGTTGCATTCGCCGTGCCCGTTGCACGGGCTGTCCGCACCGCCGGGGCACTCGAGGTCGCACTCCGGGCCCGCCCATCCAAAAGTGCAGTCGCACGCGCCTGTGCCTTGCCGATCGTCGTCGCACGTGCCATGCCCATGGCAGGGGCTTTGCGCACCGCCCGGGCAGATCTTGGCGCACCGGTCCCCGTAGTACCCAGCCACACATTCGGAGCAGGCGATACCACGCCAGTGGCCCTGGATGTCGTCGGCCGGGCACACGCACTTGCCCGTGCCCATCGTCCCGTTGCTGCAGTGGCCCAGGCTGTTACAGAGCCTGCCCTCAAACCACGGGCACTCTCTGGACAAAGGGAAGATGGTGCAGAAGGGCGGCAGGTTGGTTGCAGTGGAAACGACACGGCAGCAAAGACTGAGAAGGAAGCAGCGGGGGTCTGGTCAGCAACGGCAACAGAAAACAAACAAGCGGCACCCGATGCCCTCCAATGGCCGAGGGGCGTTGGTGGGTTGACACTGCTGAAGCTCTGAACAAGAACTCAAAGCCATGGCAGGGCTGCTGCGGCGCGCTCAATCTGCACTTGCTACAGAGTTGAGGGGGCACCTTCACATGGCGGAGGGCGCAGTAGCAAACTCTTGCCACTTTCCACACCCACACTACAGGACAACACTGACAAAGCAAAGAACAACCTACGAAATTTGCGAGCAAAGAATAAGCAGACAACCCTCGAGATCTACATCCACATCTAATCTCATGCAAAGCATTTGAGGTCCCCATGTTACACCGGATTTACAAATTTTTACACAAATTTACGCCATTTTCCGGGCACTTTCACAAAAATCTGCGCAATCTACAGCGTAAAGTGTGTTTGCCCCCCCCATTATTGACCAGCTTGTGCAGAGGTGCAGGGGTATGGGTGGCGTGGACAATATGCGTCGGACTGTCTGTGAAAAACGGGGAGGCTACATTAGGAGACCCAAGGGCACATCGGTGCAGAAGGTGGATGGAGGGTATCTGGCAGGCTGGTGGTCGGGATCGCCCCTCCTCCTCCCTCAGGGTGGTCCATGCCGCTCCAACGGTGCTCGCCGGCGCCCCCTACTGCCCTCCAGTCGACTTTGTGACCGTCAGCCCCCACCACCACCACCACCACCACCACCGGCCAGTAACCCCCCGTGTGACATTCCGTCGGGTTGTTGTTTCTTTACGGGGCCCTGGACAGTCACCCGTTCTTCCCTTCGCATGTTGCGTCGGGTCGCTGCGTTCTGTCGGCCGCTGCGGCCGGTGCTCCTGCTGGTGTCGTTTCCGCGGTCGCGGAGCCCAGTCGTTGGTGTGCCGGGGCTGTGCTGAATGTGGCGGGATGTGCCGTTTGCGCGTCAGCGGCGCCCAATAATTGGCGTATTGGAGGTTGTGCTGGTTGTTGTGGGGGTCGTTTGACTGTTTGTACTGTCCCCCCTCCCCCCCCGGCCTCCCTCGCATTCACGCACACGCCGGGGGTTGGGGTGTCGGCACAGATGGTCAAGTCGGGTGCCACGCAACGGCAAAGCAAACGACGTACTTCTCACAGCCCACGCCGGCGTGCGCCGCGTCGCACGTGCACGAGCCGTCGCCACCGACGCCGTCGTTGCAGACGCCGCCGCCGGAGCAGGGGTTCCCGGGATTCTCCACCGGGTGGCACACCGCACGGCACTGCGGCCCCCAGTACCCCTTGAGGCACTGGTCGCACGGCCCGTCCCAAAACCCGTCCACGAAGCTGCGGACGCAGTCGCACTGGCCGTTGCTGGAGCGCCCGTCGCGGCAGGAGCCATGGCCGTGGCAGATGAGGGCCGTGAGACCCGGGCTGGCGGAGATGAGGCCGGGGGCCGCGGGGTTGTAGGCGTGCAGCCGGAGGAAGTCCTGGACGTCGAGGCCGGGGCACGTGCTGAGGCAGCCCGAGCCCCAGATGCCCGGCGGGCACAGGGAGCAGTCGGCGCCCACGAAGAAGCCGCTGGTGACGTCGTAGACGCAGTGGCATGTGCCGTTGCCATTGAGGCCGTCGAAGCAGGAGCCCTGAGAGGGAGGAGGGGGATAGGGACGGGGGGGGGGGGCGGGGGGGGGGACCATACTGATATCACCCCCCACCATCATGCCCCCCGCCCCACATACCCCCCCCACATACAGATACCGAGGCCTTGTGCCAACCCCCCCCCCCCAATACTTAAATTCCCCCCTATAATAATGTTGTCCTCTTTGATAATGTCATCCCGCAAAATAATATCAGCCCCCATAACCATAACACTCCCTCTTATCATGCCATCCTCCGTCACAGTGTCACCCCCAAAATAATATCAGCCCACATAATAATGTCACCCGCCACAACAATGTCAACCCACATAATGATGTCATCTTCCAGAATAATATCACCCCCCGTAATACTATCACCCCCCATAATATCATCAATATTATCATCCCCCACAATCAGGTTACCCCCTTTCGTAACACCAGCCCTCATAACAACGCCACGGCGCATAACACTGTCAGCCCTCCTATTGCCACCCCCAAAAATAACGGCACCCTCCCGTACTTATGCCATCCTTCACATTCCTGCCACACCCCACCCCAACAGGACTAAGGCAAACCTCGAATATTTCACTCATCCCCCCCCCCCCCCCCGATGGGCCAGCAATACCAAAGCAGCGAACCCCCAGGCGAACCCCCCAGGCATTTGCACTGCTTCTTGGGGAGGGCTGCAGCAGCACCCCTAGGGCTATCACGAACTGAACAATCGCCTCCAAATGAAACACGTCATCTGCCCAACAATCCGACCCACAAGCACCGACGCCAGAAAAAGGGAATGCCCGGGCCCGGGCGGCGCTTGGGGCGGGGGGGGGGGGGTACTCGCAGAGGGGGCGCCAAGGCGGTCCCTCGCAGTTTGGAAAGCGGTTGGAAGGGCAGTTTCTGGCGGAGCAAGCCAAACGCAAGGCACGTACAAAGGCCCGAGGGCTAGTGTCTGGCAGCGCTTCCATGACTGCCGAGTGGCATGCGCATGACATGACCCTCCCCCTCCCCACGCCCCAATTATGGCACCGGGGCTGATATTGGGGGGGAGGGAGGGCGGGGGCCATACCTTTCCGGAGCAAACGCAGCCATTGCCAGGGCACGCGGCGCGGCAGCCGGGCCCGTAATGCCCGGCCTGGCACTCGTCGCACTGCGCCCCCGTCCAGTACCCGGTCGCATCGCTGGTGTCGCAGGTGCAGAACGCGGACCCGGTCTTGCAAAAGCCGTGGCCGGAGCAGGGCCGCCCGGCGCCGTCGCGCGGGCACCGCAGCGTGCAGGACGGGCCGAACCAGTCCGGCGCGCAGTGCTCGCACACGGCCCCGGCCCAGTGCCCGAGCTGCGCGTCGCCAATGCACTCGCACGTCGCGGCCTCGGTGCACGACCCGTGGCCCGAGCACACGACCAGATTGGCCCCTACCCCCACGATCCCGGGGCACGTGGTGCCGCACGCGAGCCGTGTCGTCCCGGCATCGTACCCGGCCCACCTGAGCGAGTGAGACAGCGAGGTGGGGCAGACGTGCCACGAGCGTCTGCCGGCCCAGACATGATCCGATGGAGCAGGGTCCTACTGAGCCACACGCGGAGGCAAGCATGTTCCTACTGAGTTCTGGTGGTGCGGGGGGCGGGTATTACCGAGTTGCCTCTGATGTGGAGCCGATTCCTACTGAGAACCAGTTTCCCTGCGGGACGCTCGCGGCATGTCCGGGGGTGGGGGGGGGGGCTCACACAGGGGGCTCTGGGCCAAACTTGGCCGACCGAATTTCGTCATCGTCATTTCGTCATCGGGGGGGGGGGGGGGGGCAGCAAACACCGTAAAACGACCCCTGCACCAACCAGCACAACCCCCAGTGCACCAACCAAAGGGCTCCGCGAACACGGAAACGACACCACACGGAACTCAGGCCGCAGCGGCCGTCGGAACACGGCGACCCCGATGCAGCACGTGGAGGGGAAAACGGGTGACCGCCTAACGAAACAGCAACCCGACGGAATGTCTGGAGGTCGTGTGGGCGTTTGAGCGGAGCACGTGATACGGTGCGCACATCGCCTGCCCAGAGGCTGTTGTGTGGCCAATTTTCATCATTTTTGACCCTTGAAAAAAAAAGCCACCGCCCCCCCCCACCCCCGAAACACACTTCTTCGCGTTCAGCACCTTCCGCTGATCAATTTGATGGGCCGCATGACATTTTTTGAAAGAAGACCTGTTGCGAGATTTTGGACCACATTGGGCCCCTCAGAAAAACACTCGGCGGCTTCGGCACATGCACCCCCCCCCCCATGGGATGTGGCTGTTGGGGGGGTCTGTGGGTGCAGGGGGGGGCGGCCCAAAGTGAAACGTGCCCCCTTGTGTGACAGTCCGTCGGGTTGTTGTTTCTTTACGGGGCCCTGGACGGTCACCTGTTCTTCCCTTCGCATGTTGCGTCGGGTCGCTGCGTTCTGTCGGCCGCTGCGGCCGGTGCTCCTGCTGGTGTCGTTTCCGCGTTCGCGGAGCCCACTGGTTGGTGTGTTGGGGCTGTGCTGGATGTGGCATGGTGTGCCGTTTGCGCGTCAGCAGCCCAATAGTTGGCGTATTGAGGATGTGCTGGTTGTTGCCGGGGTCGTTTGACTGTTTTTGATGTCCACACACCTCTGTCCACAGGCCGTCCATAGCCTGCCTCGCTGTGTTTCTGTGAGGCCCAGGTGCCCTGTTCCTCCACGCGCTGTCCCGGCCGTCCACCATATGTCCTTTTCCCCTTCACGGCTGGTCTGCCCCTGATGGGCTCCCGCTCCTGTTGCGCAAACAGCCCATCTGGGCTGCGGGAGACACCCCCCACCTGATGCCGGTTGAGCAGGGGTCGCCCTGGCACCCGGTAGCGACAGCGCTGGCTGGCCAAGCCATCCCCTTTATTGTCGCTGCTTCCCATGCGCACGCTCCCCCATCCGCTCCATTCTGGTTCCCTGTTCCCGCTGTTCTGGTTGCCTCTCCTTCCTTGCTGTGCCCCTCCTCCTTGTCTGCTGTGCTCGCCCTTGTCCCTCCTGGTGTGGCTCCTGCGTTCTGTGTGTCTGTGTTGCTCCTCCCCCTGTCTGGTGGCGCCACTGGGTGCCCCTTTCGCGCACCCCCTCCTGTCCCACCCGCCTGCTCCCCCGTACGAGGGTTTCACATCTCCATACAACATGGACTGCCCCGTGCCCGGTTGGCTGTTCACGGCCCTGTTGTCACCCCTGTGGCGGGCACCTCCCGGCGTGCGGGGCGCAGCCCCCGCCCTTGTGGTGTGCATGGTGTGCCGTTTGCGCGTCAGCAGCGCCCAATAATTGGCGTATTGAGGATGTGCTGGTTGTTGCCGGGGTCGTTTGACTGTTTTTGCTGCCCACGCGCCTCCGTCCACAGGCCGTCCATAGCCTGCCTCACTGTGTTTCTGTGTGCATGAGGCCCAGGTGCCCTGTTCCTCCGCGCCCCCCCCCCCCCCCGCTCCAGCCGCGCCCCCTTCAGGGCGGGTGGGGGACAGAGCGAAGAGTGAGGGAGTGTGCCAAACATAAGTGAGGGTGTGACTGGCAGGCGATGCGCATGTGAGTGCGCAGGAGAGCGGGCGAGGGAGAGGGGGGGGGGCAATGATGGGTCCGGAACGGGAGGAGTGGAGGGGGACCCGATATCGCAGGAGCAGACCGCCGCATCGGAACACGTGCCGTGCCCTGAGCAGTCCCTCCCGGTCCAGAGGTACCCGGGGCACGGCTCGTCACACAGAAACCCCCGCCAGCCACTGAAGCACTGGCAGGTCAGCCCCACGACTTCGCCGTTCTGGCAGCTCTGGAGGCCGTCCTCGAGGTCGCAGTAGCCGGTGATGACGTCGAAGATGTGGTCCGGGCAGCGCGCGGAGCACGTGGCGGAGTAGTACTGCCGTGAGCACGTGCAGGCCCCCGTCCCGTTGAGGCCCTGGCTGCACGTGCCGTGCCCAGAGCACACCTGCGGGGCAGACGTGGCACGTGCTGCGGCGTGGGGGGGGCGGGTCCGGAGTGCAGAGCGGTGGTGGTGCGGGTTCCCGGAACAGCGGTTATCAGTGGTTGGAACAGCGGTTATCAGTGGTTGGAACAGCGGTTATCAGTGGTTGGAACAGCGGTTATCAGTGGTTGGAACAGCGTTTATCAGTGGTTGGAACAGCGGTTATCAGTGGTTGGAACAGCGGTTATCAGTGGTTGGAACAGCGGTTATCAGTGGTTGGAACGGCGGTTATCAGTGGTTGGAACGGCGGTTATCAGTGGTTGGAACAGCGGTTATCAGTGGTTGGAACAGCGGTTATCAGTGGTTGGAACAGCGGTTATCAGTGGTTGGAACAGCGGTTATCAGTGGTTGGAACAGCGGTTATCAGTGGTTGGAACGGCGGTTATCAGTGGTTGGAACAGCGGTTATCAGTGGTTGGAACAGCGGTTATCAGTGGTTGGAACGGCGGTTATCAGTGGTTGGAACAGCGGTCATCAGTGGTTGGAACAGCGGTTATCAGTGGTTGGAACAGCGGTTATCAGTGGTTGGAACAGCGGTTATCAGTGGTTGGAACGGCGGTTATCAGTGGTTGGAACGGCGGTTATCAGTGGTTGGAACAGCGGTTATGAGTGGTTGGAACAGCGGTTATCGGTGGTTGGAACAGCGGTTATCAGTGGTTGGAACAGCGGTTATCAGTGGTTGGAACAGCGGTTATCAGTGGTTGGAACAGCGGTTATCAGTGGTTGGAACAGCGGTTATCAGTGGTTGGAACAGCGGTTATCAGTGGTTGGAACGGCGGTTATCAGTGGTTGGAACGGCGGTTATCAGTGGTTGGAACAGCGGTTATCAGTGGTTGGAACAGCGGTTATCAGTGGTTGGAACGGCGGTTATCAGTGGTTGGAACAGCGGTTATCAGTGGTTGGAACGGCGGTTATCAGTGGTTGGAACGGCGGTTATCAGTGGTTGGAACAGCGGTTATCAGTGGTTGGAACGGCGGTTATCAGTGGTTGGAACAGCGGTTATCAGTGGTTGGAACAGCGGTCATCAGTGGTTGGAACAGCGGTTATCAGTGGTTGGAACGGCGGTTATCAGTGGTTGGAACAGCGGTTATCAGTGGTTGGAACAGCGGTTATCAGTGGTTGGAACGGCGGTTATCAGTGGTTGGAACAGCGGTTATCAGTGGTTGGAACAGCGGTTATCAGTGGTTGGAACGGCGGTTATCAGTGGTTGGAACAGCGGTTATCAGTGGTTGGAACAGCGGTTATCAGTGGTTGGAACAGCGGTTATCAGTCGTTGGAACAGCGGTTATCAGCCGTTGGAACAGCGGTTATCAGTGGTTGGAACAGCGGTTATCAGTGGTTGGAACGGCGGTTATCAGTGGTTGGAACAGCGATTATCAGTGGTTGGAACAGCGGTTATCAGTGGTTGGAACAGCGGTTATCAGTGGTTGGAACAGCGGTTATCAGTGGTTGGAACGGCGGTTATCAGTGGTTGGAACAGCGGTCATCAGTGGTTGGAACAGCGGTTATCAGTGGTTGGAACAGCGGTTATCAGTGGTTGGAACAGCGGTCATCAGTGGTTGGAACAGCGGTTATCAGTGGTTGGAACGGCGGTTCGGAGATATGGTCTCCAACCACTGATAACCGCTGTTTCAACCACTGATAACCGCTGTTCCAACCACTGATAACCGCTGTTCCAACCACTGATAACCGCCGTTCCAACCACTGATAAACGCTGTTCCAACCACTGATAACCGCTGTTCCAACCACTGATAACCGCTGTTCCAACCACTGATAACCGCTGTTCCAACCACTGATAACCGCCGTTCCAACCACTGATAAACGCTGTTCCAACCACTGATAACCGCTGTTCCAACCACTGATAACCGCTGTTCCAACCACTGATAACCGCTGTTCCAACCACTGATAAACGCTGTTCCAACCACTGATAACCGCCGTTCCAACCACTGATAACCGCCGTTCCAACCACTGATAACCGCTGTTCCAACCACTGATAACCGCTGTTCCAACCACTGATAACCGCTGTTCCAACCACTGATAACCGCTGTTCCAACCACTGATAACCGCTGTTCCAACCACTGATAACCGCCGTTCCAACCACTGATGACCGCTGTTCCAACCACTGATAACCGCTGTTCCAACCACTGATAACCGCTGTTCCAACCACTGATAACCGCCGTTCCAACCACTGATAACCGCTGTTCCAACCACTGATAACCGCCGTTCCAACCACTGATAACCGCTGTTCCAACCACTGATAACCGCTGTTCCAACCACTGATAACCGCTGTTCCAACCACTGACACCCACTTTGGCAACCATTTTCGGAACCTTCCTGCTCTAGTCTGCCAAATAGAAGACCAGTCCCTGAATAGAGGCCAGGGGTACCTGGAAGAATTCCATTTTGAATGCTGGGGGGGGGGGGGTAAACCCCACATTCGAAAGGTAAAAAGTGCTCCAATGTACTCCAAATTTCATTCCCGGGCTTTTCCGGACCAGCGGCAGCCCGGTTATGACCGCAGCGCACGGGAAATCAGCGACCGGGGCCGGCACAAAATCCCGAACATTGACAAGCGACCAGGGGACTTCCATTTGGCACACTAGAGTACAGCCTCATGCCCCGGCCGTCGTACATGTGCTGCACCAAATGTCTGAATGCACACGACGAACCACAACATCTGTTTGGACACCAAAGCACCGCTGGGGCACAGCGACAAGCGGACAACACCCACTGCACACCGCCAACGGCGCACACGCACCCGCAGCACCAGAGGAGGGGTGAGGGGGGGGCACCACGGGTGAACGGGCTCCCCTCCTGCCCCGTAGCAGAGAACTGGGCAGAGCGGCAACAGCAAAGCGGCCGGCACAAAGTACTGACTTGTTCACACTGAGGAAAGTCAAAAAAGCGGGTAAACGCTCAAGAAGTTGGGGAGAAACGCATGTCTCCGAAGAGGGTTGCACTTTTTGGGCCACAGAGGATCAATGGTTCTCGCTCACGCATTTCAAAGACAACGTACTCATTGCAACAAACGTGCACTCAGGGACGCGAACGGCCCTCATACAAATGGTCCGTGACACTTTAAGCGACATCCGGAGTTCAGAGGTCCTGTGCGAGTGCATTCATGACGATTGTACAACATGTAGTGGCGCATGCCTGGCACGGTCCTCACGAGCACTTGGTATGAGTCTCACAGTGGGAGGAGGAGGGGGTCTAGCATTAAGGATGGGGACGGGACGGGGAGTCCTGCCCAGTAGGCGTTGTTGCCGAAAGAGCGAACCTCCTGCAATGCACTGCCTCACTGCCTGGGGCAGTGAGCAGTGCCCTGCCGCACTGCAAATCGATGTTAGCAAGCGGAGCGAGCGAATGACGGTTTCGCGAATAACGGTTTCGCGAATAACGGTTTCGCGAATAACGATTTCGCGAATAACGGTTTCGCGAATAACGGTTTTGCGCATGGGGACGTAGGACATAGCAGACGTAGGACGCAAGGAGGGGGGCGACGCCGCACAGCGCGGGCGGGGGGCACAGAGGACCTGCACAACGCCGCCGCCCAAGTGCATGGAGCCCCGGCACGGCTGGGCGCAGTCCGGGCCCCAGTACCCCGGCCGGCACTGCCGGCAGTCGGTGGCGGCGTCCCAGTAGCCGGTGGCGGGGCTGGCGTCGCACACGCACCGCCCGTCGCCCTCGACCCCCGTCACTGCAGGCGCCGTGGCCGTAGCACTGGTGGGCCACGCCCCCCGGGCACTCTGCCGTGCAGGCGGTGCCCCACACCCCCTCGACGCAGCGGTCGCACTCGGCCCCGGTCCAGAAGCCGTGCACCGCCGAGCTCTCGCACGTGCACGCCCCCGTGCCCGCCAGCCCCCAGTCGCACGTGCCGTGGCTGGAGCAGGGGTTGCAGACGCCCCCGGGGCACTGGCGGCGGCAGTCGGGGCCGTGGTAGTACGGCTTGCAGGCCTCGCAGTACGTCCCGCTCCAGTGGCCCCCTGAGGCAAAGGGGGGAGGGCAAAAGGGCAGTCGGGGGGGGGGGGGGAGCAGGGACGTGTTGGGTTTCCCCATTTTTTGTCCCCATGTTGGGGACCCCCGAGAACGCGGGGGTGATGTCGCCATTCGCCCACACGTGGGCCCCCGAGACGGCAGGGGTTAGGTAGCCTGGGCTGGAGGAGGGAGTGATGTTTGGGGGGTAAAGCATTGGGATGGATGGGCCGGGGCATTGATTTGGATGCCGCGCGCGCCGGGCAAACGCACCCTCCGAACGGCCGGGCAGAGCGGCGCGGAGGGCGTCCCAGACACCTGGAGGAAGATTAGGGCAAACCTTTGCCCGGCGCGCGGGGGGGGGGGGGTCCCTAAAGGCTGATTGGGCACTGTGGAGTACACCCAGCGTCCGGTGGCATGTCTTGTGGTGCCCGACCTCCTTCGGAATGCGGCGTGCCCACGTCCCACGGGGGATGGGGTGCGCATCCGATGGGGGGAGGGGGGGGGGGGGCGCGGTGATCCGCCCGGCACACGACCTCCGCAGCGCACCCCTGACACCCCCTTCGCTGCCTCGCTACCCCCCCGCCCCCTCCCGGAGTGCCCCTCTCCTGATCCTCCGGGGACCGCCCACCCACCGCCCCCGGCCATCGCGTACGCCCCCACCGCCGTCCATTTGGCAGCCGGACCACGAATATCAGGGGCAGTCCTCTCTCCGTCTCTTCCCCTTCACTCTTCAGGACGCCCCCAGTGCTCGTTCACGGGGGGTGCGGGCCCCGAGCCCTTCTACTGCGTCCCTGGGGGCCCCTCCTCGTCTCGAGTCCCGCCCCCGTCGCCTCCCCGACATCTCCCCAACGCCCCAAGGGACCGCAGAGGCGGCCCCAGAGGCGGTTAGGCAGGCGGTTGGAGGTTGCCAAAGCGGTTGGGGGCGGTTACTGTCAGTTATCAATGTCAATGAGGCTGGCACTTGCCGTCGGGGGGACAGTGGCTGGGCACAGGCTGGGCGCCCTGAAGGGGAGGGGAATACCTCCCCCCACCCCAATGCATCCCCGGGGGCCCATCTGAAGAGCACGCGGCGGTGGGACGCGCACGACCGAGCGCGTTGTCCACAGGGGACGGGCACAGGGGCCGAGGAGGGCCCGTGAACCAGCACCCGTGACCATCGAGTGCGTAGTGGCGGTGGCGGTGATGCGGTCCCCGCTACCCCCCCATCACCGCGATGGGGGAGGAGGGGGGGGGGGAGCACCACCCCCGCCGGCAGCAGCAGACAAAGTGCACCTGCGGCCCCAACCGCTGCGCTTTCTGCGGCTCTGGTACGTGATGGGCGCTTCTGCGCTTCTGCCGCAACTGAGCGATGACTGCGGATGCCACGGCGTCGGGGCACGGGAATGCGCTCGAGGGAGCGGGGGGCTGAGCGGGGGATTCAAATGCCGTCGCCAAAGCGGTCGGGAGGCAAAAAGGTCTGGCGGTTACGATGCGGTCGGCGGTGGCGAAACGAGGGGGGCGAACCATAAAATGTGGTGTACGTTCGCTACTTGATGCTGCCGGTCCACCCAAATGGGGGGGGGGGATACCCAGGGCTCCTTTTAATGGGGGGGTCCTCCTGTGTGACATTCCGTCCGGTTGTTGCTCCTTTACGGGGCCCTGGACAGTCACCCGTTCTTCCCTTCGCATGTTGCGTCGGGTCGCTGCGTTCTGTCGGCCGCTGCGGCCGGTGCTCCTGCTGGTGTCGTTTCCGCGTTCGCGGAGCCCAGCGGTTTGGTGTGTTGGGGGTTGCGCCGGGTGCGCCCCCCCGTCGGTGGTGCTGAAGTTTTCGAGGCGCCAAAGAAAGTTTTTGATTGGCCGAAGGGGTGCAAGAAAAGTAGCCCAATCTTTGAAAGGGCGGTGTTTGTGCCCCCCCCCCCAACCCCCAAGTAGTGCTGAGTTGTTAAAAGGAACGCTGGGGCGATGGGATACCCCGCACGCCTCCTTCAACGCATGCCCGGGGCCGGAGCATACCCAGGGGGTCGTTGAGGCAGCTGCAGACGATAGTGTCCGGCAGACAAGAGCCGTGGCCGGTGCAGTTGCGGCCCAGTTCGTCCTTTGGGCACTGCTGCGTGCACTTCCCGGGCGGCAGGTACTCCGGGGCACAGCTCTCACAGGCAGCCCCCGAGAAGTGGCCCAACACATCGTCATCGATGCACGCGCAAGTGCCGTCTGAGAGGTCGCACGTGCCGTGCCCGCTGCACGGTGTGTCCGCACCCCCATTGCACGTGCGCGCGCAGGAGAATGCCATGAGCCATCCGGCGTCGCACGCGCACTCGGCGGTGCCTGCGTTGCCGTCATCGCAGACCCCATGGCCGTAGCACGCGTTTGCAGCACCACCGGGGCACTCGTTGTCGCAATTGGGCCCTGCCCATCCGGGAAAACAGTGGCACCCATGATTGATGGAGTTCTGTGTGACACATGATGCAGGATTGGAGGGAGGGAGGGAGGGAGGGAGCGAGGGAGCGAGGGAGGGAGGGAGCGAGGGAGGGAGGGAGCGAGCGAGCGAGGGAAGGAGGGAGCGAGGGAGGGAGGGAGGGAGGGAGGGAGGGAGGGAGGGAGGGAGGGAGGGAGGGAGGGAGGGAGGGAGGGAGGGAGGGAGGGAGGGAGGGATGGAGGGAGGGAGAGGTTTTGGAGTTGGAGTTGCAGTCACAGTTGGAGTTGGAGCCAGGCACATATGACTGGCTGCCCAGGGACCCTTTCTGTGGCTGTCAGATGGTTGTGCTTCCAGTTTTCTGACTATACCTGTGTTAATAATGGGCGACATGCAGGTCCTACCCTGTCGCCAGCCATTGAGAAGGCTCAGTGCCCACCCGAGTCACAAAACCAGAATAATGCGCTGCCCTGCTTCACACGTTCTGATCAGTGGTGCCGACGTGGCGCCAGTGGTTGTCAGCTGCACATCTGACTCCCTGACTGAAGTGCAGTCGAGGGTCCCCAGTTGGGGGGCCCCTGCTCCTCATGAGAGCAGGAGGGAAGGAGTCAGGGAATGAGTGTTCGAGTGTGACTGCGTGAGGGAGGGGCACACAGAACCGGCCCAAACAAGACGCATAAGAGAAACGGGATCCCCTTGCACGCAACTTGAGGGGCAGGATGGCGGTTGGCACCGGCTTCCAGAGCCTTCTGGTTTGCGGTTGAGGCTGGCAACTGAGCCTCCCCACAGCTGGCGACCCCGAGGGATGGGCTTTCATGCTGCGAACAGTTCATTGAGAGAGACAATCAAACTGGTTTGGACTATAGGAGACGCAAACATGCGGAACAGCGACACACAAGACCGAGGAGCAGCAGGAGACGCCGGCCTGTGACGCGAGCGGCAGCATGGCGATGGTTGGCACAGGCCCCTGTGGAGGACACCAGCACAAAAGTGGGCAATGCCTCCTGCTCTAAGGGCACAAAAGCATGTGATGTGGTGCGCAACCCGCCTGCCTCGGGACGGTTGGTGTGCCGGTTGTTTGGCGTTCACTGTTACGTTGCTGTCGGTCCCCTCTGCTCATGGGCGCTTGGTGAAGGGGAAGACCACAGACACACGTGGTGCCCCCCTGTTGTTCCCCCGTAACCCCGTCACCAAGCCCAGGCCCACCCCTACCACATTCCACCTGCACATCATCCCCACAACCCCTTCATATCTCCGAACATTCAACCGGGTGCTAGTGTGGGTCACCTTCGCCTCTGTGCGAGTGCTGCAGCTTCTCTGCAGTCGTAAAACAGCGCGCTCCCTCGCCCCGCAAATCGCCGCCTCTCACTCACTTCATTTCTCTCACGCCTTCCTCCCCGGCACATTCCCTGCGTTTCTCCTTCCGTCTCGCACCCACAGGCACGGCAAAGGAGTGCCACACCTCGGCAGGAAAAAGGCCCCACGATCGAAGACCTGTGGCTTGGGCACAGCGCAGGCATAGCACAGCGCAGAGGACCCGTTTGACGTCATCAGGCACGCACGGCGTCGGGAAGGCGGAGCACCAGGGATCCGGTTCCCAAACTCAACACCTCACTCCCCACACAGGCAGTAACCAGCAGAAACTCGTAGCGACCAGCAGTTACCGACAGTAATCGGCAGTAATCAACAGTAACCAACAGTAACCGGAAGCGACCGACACCAACCGGCAGTAACCGACAGTGATCGACAGTAACAGGCAGTAACCGACAGTAACCGGCAGTAACCGGCAGTAACCGGCAGTAAGCGGCAGCGACCGACAGCAACCGGCAGTAACCGACTGTAACCGACAGTAACAGGCAGTAACCGACAGCAACGGGGGGGGGGGGGCGAGGACCGGAGAGGCGAGGTGGAAAATCTGCGGCCCAAAATCTTTGTGCAGAAATGGCCCGAGAAAACATGCGTTTTTCCTAAATATTTGCTCAAAATTGACTATTCTCAGACAAACATGTGGTTGAAGGGTGAGGGGGTTCGTCGGAGAGGCCCTTGTACTGATTCGCCGTACTTAAGTGTCTGGAGGGCCGGGTGGGGGGGGGGGCTGGGCGCAGGCGACGGAGGCCTAAGTTTGTTGCACCCAAGGGCTTCATACACCTTGGGCTGCTGCTAGGTTCGTAGCCCCGGGGGGGCACCCCCTGACCGGTCCCCACCCCTTGCGGGTGCCGGGGTTCGAACCGGCGACCTCCGGCCTCAGACACCATGCGACTGAGGGTCGCAGACTGCAGGGCACTGCATCGCAGGCACACACACACACACACACACACACACACACACACACCCCGTTGTAGCAGATCCGCTGGCAGTCGGGGCCGTGGTACCCCACAGAACAGTTGCCGCACGCCGGGCCGCTCCAGTACCCGTCGGCGCCCTCGACGCACGCGCACATGGCCGCGGCCGCCAGGCACGTCCCGTGCCCCGAACACGGGGAGGACCGCCCCCCGGGGCACTCCTCCCGGCACAACGGGCCCATGTACCCGAACCCGCAGACGCACGTCCCGTCGCCCGCGGCCCCGTCGTTGCAGACCCCGTGGGAGCTGCACACGCCGTAGAGCGGGTCCGTGGGGCACCGCCGCCCGCAGTCCAGCCCCGCGAAGCCCGGCTGGCAGTCGCAGTCGCCCGTGCGGGAGAGGCACGTCCCCTGCCCCGAGCACGTCAGGAAGTACCCCGTGAGCGTCTGCACGAGCCCCGGGCACTGGCGGCTGCAGTCGGAGGTCGACCACGTGTGGTCGCACACGCAGGCCCCGCTGCCCAGCCGACCGTCGTCGCATTTGCCGTACCCTGAGGCGGGGGATGAGGGGCGCAGCGAGGCCACCCCGACAATTGAGCAGCAGTACCGAAGGGGCTGGGGGGGGGGGGGGGGGGGGTGGCACAAGGCCTTGGTGGTTGCCCCCCCCCCGCGGGGGGGGAGGGGGGATGTGGAACGTGCGGTGTTTGACAAAACTTGGTTCCGCAAAACTTGGTACAACGGTGCCGGACTGTGGCACAGGGACAAGCAGGCCTCCGGATGGTTGCTGTCATTTCCCAGAGGCTGTGCGTGCCAAGAGCGCCGACAATGACACCCGGAAAAATGACTTCAGACCCTCAAATGCCGTGGCAACAATTTGGTACACTTTTGTTGTGCCAAATTGTGCCATTCCAAGTTTCGCCAGCCCCCCCCCCCCCCCCCCGTGTGACATTCCGTCGGGTTGTTGTTCCTTCACGGGGCCCTGGACAGTCCCCCGTTCTTCCCTTCGCATGTTGCGTCGGGTCGCTGCGTTCTGTCGGCCGGTGCGGCCGGTGCTCCTGCTGGTGTCGTTTCCGTGTTCGCGGAGCCCCATCGTTGGTGTGGCGTTTGCGTGTCAGTGGCGCCCAGTAGTTGGCGTATTGGGGGTTGTGCTGGTTGTTGCGGGGGTCGTTTGACTGTTTTTGCTGCCCACACACCTCCGTGCTCAGGCCGTCCACAACCGGCGTCGCTGCGTTTCCGCGTGCGTGAGGCCCGGGTGCCCTGCTCCTCCACGCGTTGTCCCGGCCGTCCCCCTCCCCCCGGGTATTCTACGGTCGCATGGGACCCTCCCGGGCAGTCCCTAATACCCCCCCCTTCCATTACATTTACGGTGCTGGGCCCGCCCACCCACTCACGCCACTTGACCACCCGACGCCGGCAGTCAACCGCCCAACGCCAAGGCACATGTCTGGACTTTCCCGACCAAAACGCAACGCAGGAAGGCGTTGTCCGGGAAGGAAACCGCTGGGCACGTGAGGGACGATGAAGCACCGGCAGCCGACGACCTCCCGCATGCCCTTGGCCGACTGTGAGGTCTGCAGAGGGCTCGTCGTGCAGTGGACTATCCCTCGTCGCAGCCCAACGCACCAGCCCAAGGCCCAGCCCAAGCCCCAGCCCGAGGCCTGGTTCCAGTGGCTGTGGCCCTGACCTTGACCTGAGCCCTGACCGCGTAGATTGGGTGCAGTGCTGGCATCCGCGCTCACCGCCACCGAACTCACCGACTCACCGAACCGGAATTTTGGAGTTTGGGAAAATGGGGGGAAATGGGGGGAAATGGGGGAATGGGGAAATGGGGAAATGGGACAATGGGGAAATGGGGAAATGGGGAAATGGGGAAATGGGGAAATGGGGAAATGGGGAAATGGGGAAATGGGGGGAAATGGGGAAATAGCGGGTATAGCACACGGGGTGTGGGGTGTGGAGGGTTGTGGTTGAGGAAGATGGGAGAAAAAAGGGAGAGAAATGGGGCAAAATACCCATTTTTCACAGTCGCATTTTCCCCATTTTCCGGAGATCGAAGACCCTCCCCACAATTCCCTTTGTACAAATCAGCTCAACGCACTCACCGACGGAAAAATGGAAATCATTGCCACTCCCCGACACTCACCGCACGGGGGCGGCGCGTGCGGACGCGTGCTGCGCCCTGTTCCTTGGCGCCGGCTGACGGTCCGCAACGCACACCTGAACACACGGTCGTGCCGTTGAGTCCGGGGCACGGGCTGCTGCAGGTGGGGCCGTAGTAGCCGGGGCACAGGAATGTGTCGCAGACGATGGGGTCGGAGATGTTGCAGGTGTGGCCACAGAACGAGTCGCCGCAGAAGCAGCGGCCGTCCAGGCACTCCCCGTGACCCGAGCAGACCGCCCCGTCGACGGAGATGGGGCACGGCAGGAGGCAGGCGGAGCCACTGTACTCGGCCTGGCACACTTCACAGTTCTGGCCTGCGATCCACGACGGATGTGGTGGGGGGCTGTGCGGCTCGACCCACGGGCACACACCCGGACGACACAGATACAAGGCCTACCGATGGCAAACGCGATGCAACCGTGCGTGTTCGGGCACCCCCCCCCCGTGTGGAGCCTTGTGGGTTTACGCGCTACGACAGGCAAGCGCGCACGCTCAGCAAATCCCCCACCCCCAACCCCCGACCAACAAACGTTCGGACCCACAGAGGGTCAGAATGCGCAATGGCGAGAGGCCAATAGGCACCGCCAAAGGCAAACAATCAGATACCGAGGCCTTGTGCCGAACCCCCCCCCCCCCAACCCCAGCGATGATAGCCCTGATCTCCCACCCTCGGCCAAAACACCGATTCCCTTAAAATGTGCTTGAGACACGAAATTCCAGTTTGCAACGCGTTGTGATACAGGACAGGCAACGTGGACCACGGACCACAATCCCATTCCCCCACCACCGCACACAAGATGTAGAGGCCGTCTCGCAATACCACTGCTGCATGCGTCGTGCGGCGTGCACCATCTCATGTGATCCTGGGGGTTAGCCTAGACAAACCACATGAAGTACCACGTCCCGCAGGACACACCCTCCGTCCCGACAGTTTGCGTCGGCCAGAGGTGCGCCTGCACTATGCAACGCCCCATGTGCTACGAGAGATTCACACCCTCAACGGAGATGACAGGTGCAATGTCCAGGAGTACATTGCAGCGCGCGCGCGCATTTGGGGGGGGGCGTCATCACAGTAATCCTGTCTTGAAAAGCGCATACAAGTGCAGAGGGTCAGACGGCACATCCCTTACACCGTTGGCAGAGAGTTGCCCCGGCAACATCCAGGCGGCGCCATCCATCGTGCCCACCTTTGCAGCCACCACACAATGGACGCTGAATGATCACACTAATTTCGAGGAAGTGCTAAATGCTTCAACGCATGAATCCCGCAGTGCAATCTACGGCACGGCGGGTGCCAGCAAAGGATTTCTGGGTGGGGCCCTGGACGGCTCGGGCTACCACTTGGGGGGGGGGGGTTGGGGTGAGGGCACAGCAACTGCGCACCGTGCCAAAACGAAAAGCCATTGTGCCGTCCACGTGTGGTACTCTGGCGGCTGGAGCCACAACATGGGAAACGCATGTAAAACCCCAAATACACGACATGAACCACAACAACCCCCTTCCCTCCCACCCGCACTCAAGCACATCCACTACCCCCCCCGTGTGACATTCCGTCGGGTTGTTGTTTCTTTACGGGGCCCTGGACAGTCACCCGTTCTTCCCTTCGCATGTTGCGTCGGGTCGCTGCGTTCTGTCGGCCGGTGCGGCCGGTGCTCCTGCTGGTGTCGTTTCCGCGTTCGCGGAGCCCAGTCGTTGGTGTGTTGGGGCTGTGCTGAATGTGGCGGGATGTGCCGTTTACGCGTTAGCGGCGCCCGGTAGTTGGTGTGTTGGGGTTGTACTGGTTGTTGTGGGGGTCGTTTGACTGTTTTTGCTGTCCACACACCTCCGTCCACAGGCCGTCCATAGCCTGCCTCGCTGTGTTTCTGTGTGCGTGAGGCTCAGGTGCCCTGTTCCTCCACGCGCTGCCCCGGCCGCCCCGCCCGGTGTCCAGCGAACAATAAAATCCTCAAAAAATACGCTCCGAACATAAGTGTTCGCTGGACGAGGCATTCGATGGGACACGGGCGGTACACAAACATTGCGGTCGCAAAGAGCACCTGCCCAAAACCCCAGATCGGGGCCGCTGTCGCACTGACACTGGCCGTTGATGGCGTTGCACGAGCCCCGCAAGTTGCAGATCTTGCCCGTGCTTTGCCCGGGGCACGTCAAATTGCACGAGACCCCCGCATAGCCCGCGTTGCAGGCGCACGCCCCCGAGTTCCCGTGGCCCTGATTACACGTGCCGTGGCCGCTGCAGATGCCGGTCTGCAGCTGCGGGGCCACCCCCGTGACGTACCCCAGGCAGAGCCCCTTGCACTTGGGCCCGAAGCGGAAGGGCTGGCACACGCTGCACGCCACGCCCTCCCAGTACCCGTCGGCCGCGTTGCTGGGGCACGTGCACACGCCGGTGCCCGACGCCCCATCGGAGCAGGTGCCGCGGGCATCGCAGACCTGTGGTCACAAGGGGAGGGCTTTTGGGCTTTGGGCGTACCTTCCCAGTCCGAAGAGGGCCTTATGGGGCCCACGGATTGCCTCTACGGGGAAGCCAGGCATGGGCGCACCTGAGAAAACCCGATTGCCAAGCGGCAGGCGGGCGGGGCACACGCCTCCGAGTGCGGGCGTGCATGTGCTGTTGGACTGTAAGGCCACGCGGCTGTCCGTGCTGTGTGCATACCCCTAGGGCTTGGGGGGGGGGGGGGGGGAGGGAGGGGCAGTCGCGGTGGGCCTGGGGTGGGGGGGTGTTTCTGGTGCAGGGCGTCTTTGGGGTGTGCTGCTCTCGTGTGTCGCTGTCACAAGGGGAGGGGGGGGGGCGGGCCAAGACTCGCTGCCGCGTCGGCATAGCACATCAGCGAACACATCCCCCGCCCGGTCCACCAGGGGCCCCGAGGGAACGGCGAGGGCGATTTGATAGTAAACGAAGGAGGGGGTCAGGGACGCATTGGAAGGGGGGGAGGTACCCCCCGTGTGACGTTCCGTCGGGCTGTTGTTTCTTTATGGGGCCCTGAACAGTCACCCGTTCTTCCCTTCGCATGTTGCGTCGGAGGTATCCCCCCCCCCGCCCCTCCCAGGGCGCCCAGCCTGCACCCAGCTACGTCTCCCTGACGTCAAGCGCCAGCCTCAATGGCATTTGTAACCGACAGTAACCGCCCCCCAACCGCTTTGGTAACCCCCTCCAACCGCCTGTCCAACCGCTGCTGGGGCCGCCTCTGGGGGCCCTTTCCCTTCTAATGCATCCCTTCGGGAGGGGGGCGGGGGGGCAAAGGAAAGCAACACCGGAGTTGCAAAAAAGACCTGGTGCTCCTGCAATCAATCAATGGCAGAGGGGCGAGAAAGGAAACGAGCCACCCCCGTTGTGAAGGGGCCAGCTCTGAGAAACCCTTTATTGTACATTGTTTTGCGCCGCGTTGACGAGTGTATTGGCGTTCTGTTTGCACCCCCACGGCGTGTGCACTCCCCGGCAGGGCTCCGTTTAACAACTCAGCACCACCCGGGGGGGGGGGGGGCGGCACACCACACACCCACCACCACCACCATCCCTCTGCCCACGGGGCTCATGGCCGCAATTGCCACAGACACTGCCGCGTGGGACATTGCATGGCCTGCGATGCAATCACTGCATCTGCGCCACAATTCACACATTTTGAGTCGACCGGGAGGGTCACCGACGGAGCAACGGAAGCGTTGAAGGCCGAGCCCCGGAACAGAACCGGAACAGAACAGGCCACAGAACACCGCTGCCAAACCAAACAAATTCTGGACGGATTTGAAGGTCTGCCGTATCTTGAGCCGACGCAATGCAGACGGACTTTGGGCCCCAAATCCCGTAAGCAGCGTCTTCTTTGACACGAGACGACACGAGAGGCTCTGGCGGGTCGAGAGGTGAGGGCACATCACTGCCACCCCCATCGCTCCGGATTGGAGTTCCGTGATTTCGATTCACTTGTCCGCGACCGGCGCCGAGAGGAAGGCTGCGGCCTCTAAACACCGCCTGCGGACCCGATGGTCGAGAGTTCGAACCCGAGGTTTGATACCGATGGCTGGCAACACGCCGAGTCGTGCGCTGGCATGTCGGCGACGTCACAAATGGGACTCATGCCACTAAATACCGTCCAAGCGCGTCCTCAGGAGCTATCCAAAAAAAAAAGATACAACTGACATAATTCTGAAGGATGAACTCCACTGGGGTGGGCGAGCTTTCAACTTCGGGGGGGCAGTGGTCGATACAGCCCTCTTGCTAGCCCCCCCACCCTCGAAAAAGGGCTCAATTGATGGGCCCCCAAAATCCTACCGAGATTGAACGCCGGGCCCCGAAGGTGACCCGGACCCAAACTTCGGCAAAAAATGAAAATGGGATTTCGGGAATCAGCGCGTCGAGGGGGTTCAGAACAGAGACGTGGTTATAGCCGTGCGTGTACGGTTGCGCACGGCTACTTTCTTCGGCTACGCACGGTTGCGCACGGCTGGATGTGAAGGCGACGCACGGTTGCGCACAGTTGACTACCATTGTATGTCAGAGCTCCTTTTAGGAAAAAAGGCAAAAAGAAGCGCCACGTCTCACCCCACCAGCCCAAACAAGCTGCATGACCGCCAAACTCATGTCGAAAAAAGCGAAAAAAAGCGCCAGCCACATGTCATAAAAAGCGCAAAACGTCCGCCGGGAATCGAGCCTACGCCACTCACCTCACGCACCAGTCGCATGTACCACTGAGCTACCCCAGACGCACATACAGCTCAGCTCATAATTGACTCCATTGCCATACTATAAACTGTCCGGAAAATCACCTTCACTTGTGGCACCAGATGTGGGGGCAGCCGGACAGCAACATCCTGCACTGTCTTTGCAATCTTGGCAGACTCCGGCCAGCACTTAAGGGGCTTTCCGGTCAACCCAAAAAAATGAACGCACGGTTGCGCACGGCTAGATGCAGGGGTAGCGCACGGTTGCGCACGGCTGGCTGTGAAGATGGCGCACGGTTGCGCACGGCAAGGCCCAACCTTTGCGCACGGCTATAACCACGTGAACCAGAAAAGTCATCATTTGTCATTGTATTTAGTGAAAAATAAATTGACCATTTTCAATGCACAAAAAATTTCGGCGCCGAAGCAGAGTTCATAATAACTGATTAATGGTCCTGTCAATTGAGCCCTTTTCCCCAACCCCCGGAGGAACCAGTTTGGGAGCTCTATCGACCCCCTCCCTCCCCCCCCGAAGTTGAAGACCCGACCCCACAGGATCCCTAGAGCCCGGCGTTCCCCCACACAGCCACCGGGTGGTGGACAGGCATGCCCAATGCGGCTGCACACCTCCCCAAACACCCCCAGCGGGCACCGGCCGGCGCAGTCCGCGCCGTAGTATCCGAAGCCGCAGGTGCAGGTCCCGTCCCCGGCGATGCCGGCAGAGCACTTGCCGTTCTCCTGGCACGCCGGCGTAGTGGCGCTGTGCCCGGGGCATACGCCGCTGCAGTCCCGCCCGAAGTGGCCCGTGGCACAGGCGCTGCAGTTGGCGCCGGCCCACGTGGGCAGGCAGGTGCAGTGCCCGGTCCCCAGGGGCCCGGAGCTGCAGTTGCCGTGGCCGGAGCACGGGTTGTCGTGCCCGGCGGGGCACTCGTGCACGCAGCTGAGGCCCCAGTAGCCGCCTTGACACTTGGTGCAGTCGTCGCCAGTCCAGTACCCCAGTTGCTGTGAAGAGGGGGCGTGGGCTGGGCGGGGGCGGGCGCAGGGAGGGGCAGAGCGGCGGGACCCCGGGGGATTCGAGGGGCTGGGGTAGGTCTGCCACGTTCTTTGGTGTGGGGCAGGGCTGTTGCTGCGACTCGGCCTGGGCTGAAGCCAGCCGCTGCCCTAATCCGCTCCTGACCTGGCCCAGCCCCACAGCCACACCCGTCCCACACCATCTGGCGCTGGGGCTGGGGCTGGGGCTGGGGCTGGGGCTGGGGCTGGGGCTGGGGCTGGGGCTCGTGTATCAGGAGCAGAGGCTCGTAGAGCTGAGCCGAGGAGGGTGAGGCATAAACGAGAACGCAAATGCCCGCGGGAGGACAAGCTGCTGTGGGGATAAGGGGGCATTTCATGAGGTAACTCTTTCAGACACAACACAACACAACACAACACAACACAACACAACACAACACAACACAACACAACACAACACAACACAACACAACACAACACAACACAACACAACACAACACAGCACAGCACAGCACAGCACAGCACAGCACAGCACAGCACAGCACAGCACAGCACAACACAACACAACACAACACAACACAACACAGCACAGCACAGCACAGCACAGCACAGCACAGCACAGCACAGCACAGCACAGCACAGCACACCACACCACAGTGCAGTGTGGTGCAGAGCACCAAGCAGTGCGGCACCACACAGAAGGCACTGGTGGTGCAGCGCGGCACGCAGGGTGCAGTGGGCAAATGAGACCCTGTGTGACTGCGCGCAGGCGTCGGCAAGGCAGTGTCGGCCAAGTGCGAGAGTGCACTGGTCCGGCTATGCCACAACACACTTACACACAGCGCGCACACAACACACACAGCCCAGCCCGTTTACCTGTACCCGTGGGTAGACATCCCGGCCTTTGCCTTTTGGTAACAGCGCCTTCGGCACACCACACCACACCACAGCACAGCACAGCACAGCACAGCACAGCACAGCACAGCACAGCACAGCACAGCACAGCACAACACAACACAACACAACACAACACAACACAACACAACACAACACAACACAACACAACACAACACACCACACCACACCCTGAGTACTCCCCAGCTCTACTCACGGGCTGGGTGCCGGGCGCGAAGCCCCCGACGACAGGGCCCGGGCACTGCCATTAGGCGGTGTACTAACAGTGTCGGGTGCGCGCACGTCCCAGTGCCAAGCACCATCCCCAGGGACCCCGCGCCCCCAAGTACCGGCCGCCTTGGCCCTGGGAACGGTCAGCGACCCTCCGTAGAGGACGGCTGACCAAGCCTCCCCCTCCTCTCTTCCCCTACGTGCCCGCCCACGCGCCAGCCCACGCAGGAGCCCGGACATGCGCCCCCCCCGCGCCTTTGCCCCACCCACGGGGCCCTCTGCCCCGACTCCATCCCGCACACCCCCATGCAGCTCTCGGTGCCCCCCATGCACTACCTCCCGCAGCCACTCCGTGCCGCCTCCCCTGCCCACTGCCCCCCCCCCCACCCCCTTCTCCTGCCCTTGCCCCTCTCACAGGCCGGCAGCGCCCGTGCGGCGCGCCTCCAGGGCCCCGCATCGGCGGCCGGCCGCGTGAACAGCTGGACCCGGGCGCGCCGACGAGGAGGCTCCAATGCGGGGTCTTCATGGCAGGCGTCCAGGTGTGCAGGTGGAAAGGGCCCTGAAGGGTGCATGTGAGAGGCCCCCGCCCTAGCAGAGGCGCGGTGCCTGGGAGGAGAGGGTGGCCAGTGGCGTAGGCATGCGCGGGGGGCCCCAACAACGACCCCCCGCCCTGCAGCATGTGCGAGGGTATGAGGAGGGATGAGAAGCAGGCCTGAGTGGTACAGGACTGAAGTGGAGCAGGCTGCCATACCAACAGCCGTTGAATGTGGGTCAGTCGATTGTAAGCCCGGAGACACAGTCCCTGTCCCCGTCCGGTTGGACACCCCGGTATCGGTATCCAACATCCTTTAGGTACGGTATAAGGCCCCCCGGCCACCACCCCGGCGCCAACACCAGGGAGGGCGTCCGGGAGGGGTAACAGCCCCCGATCCCCCAAAGGCAACCCCAAAGGTGAGCGCACCACTGGAAGGGGCATGTCTGCGGGGTAAGCAAATGCGCTGAGTAATTCCCTAACGTAATGAATAGTGCCTACTGCCGTAACTAATGCTTAACAGGGTAAATGGCCCCCCCCCGGGGCCAGTTTAGTGCGCAACCCCCAGAGCCGGACTCGACCGGCCGTACTGAGGCGAGCCCAGAAATGGGTATGGCAGGCCACAGTCCAGCTGGTAGCCACGCCTCAGTACACTCCGTGGGCTCATAAGGCCCACGGGGGCCCCAAACACCGTTACGTTCGGGAGTTAAGCCCCGGCGGTGTTTGGGGTTGTTCCTGGTTAAGAGGACTCACGTTGAGTCCCAGATACTGTTACCCCGGGGTTATGACCCCCGGTACTGCCTGCTTACTTGCCTGCTGCTGCCAGGAGACTCCGAACACCCCCTGGGCTGGGCTCCCCGTCCCCCCCAGGCCGGTGCGCCCGGTTCTCTGCAGATGATGGCCCCCCCTTGGCCTGGCAGGAGACTCCGAACACCCCCTGGGCAGGACTCCCCGTCCCCCCCGGGCCGGTGCGCCCGGTTCTGTAAAGAAGATGGCCCCCCATTGGCCTGGCAGGAGACTCCGAACACCCCCTGGGCAGGACTCCCCGTCCCCCCCGGGCCGGTGCGCCCGGTTCTCTGAAGACGATGGCCCCCCCCTTTTGGCCTGGCAGGAGACTCCGAGCGCCCCCCTGGGCAGGACTCCCCGTCCCCCCTGGGCCGGTGCGCCCGGTCCTCTGAGGAAGATGGCCCCCCATTGGCCTGGCAGGAGACTCCGAACACCCCCTGGGCAGGACTCCCCGTCCCCCCCGGGCCGGTGCGCCCGGTTCTCTGAGGAACAGATGGATGCCTACCAGACGCCTTCATCTTTCAACACTGTGGCTCCTGTTTCCGAGGACACCTGGTGGAGCCGTATGGTTCTGCTTTCGTGCGCCGCCACCGCCGCGGCCGCTGCTTTCGTGTGGCGAGCGACGAAGCGCGCCAGCAGCACCCAGCCAGTGGAGTACGTTGCTTTGGCAGCAGTTCAAGGTGAGCAACAGTCCCAGACCGGTGACTATGCTCTCTTTGCTGCCACCTCCAAGAGAGGAGCTGCCAGTGCCCCCTCCTCTGCCTGGTACGGCCCTGACCGTAACAAGTGGTTGGGCCCGTTCTCCGAGGGTGCCACCCCTGCATACCTGACTGGTGAGTACCCTGGTGACTACGGCTGGGACACTGCTGGTCTTGCCGCCGACCCTACCACCTTCGCTGCCTACCGCGAGGCTGAGCTGATCCACGCTCGTTGGGCCATGTTGGGTACTTTGGGCTGCTTGACCCCTGAGCTGTTGGCCAAGTACGCCGGTGTGCCCTTCGGCGAGTCCGTTTGGTTCAAGGCTGGTGCTCAGATCTTCTCTGAGGGCGGTCTGGACTACCTTGGCAGCGACCATTTGGTGCACGCCCAGTCCATCCTTGCCATCCTGGCCTGCCAGGTTGTGCTGATGGGTGCCGTTGAGGCTTACCGTGTGAACGGAGGTCCTCTGGGTGAGGATTTGGATCTGCTGCACCCTGGTGAAGCTTTCGATCCTCTGGGATTGGCTGACGACCCTGACACGTTCGCTGAGTTGAAGGTGAAGGAGATCAAGAACGGCCGTCTTGCCATGTTCTCGATGTTCGGCTACTACGTGCAGGCCATCGTGACTGGTGAGGGCCCTGTTGAGAACTGGGCATCCCACATTGCCGACCCATTCGCCGTGAACGGTTTGACCAGTGCCTACGTGACGCAGTTCGCCCCCAGCCCTGTTGCCATGTTCGCTGTGTCTGGCCGCAAGTTCCAGAAGTCCGTCACCCCTCTTGACCTCTGGTACGGCCCTGACCGGAACCTGTGGTTGGGCCCCTACACCCAGAACGTGCCTGCATACCTGACTGGTGAGCTGCCTGGTGATTACGGTTGGGACACTGCTGGACTGGGTGCTGACCCCACCACTTTGGAGAAGTACCGTGAGGCCGAGCTGATCCATGCCCGTTGGGCCATGTTGGGCACTTTGGGGTGCATCACCCCAGAGTTCCTTGCCAAGTACGGAGGAGGCATCTCCTTCGCCGGGGACTCCGCTGTCTGGTTCAAGGCTGGTGCCGCCGTCTTCAGTGAGGGTGGTATCAACTACTTGGGTGAGCCTCAGCTGGTCCACGCCCAATCCATCCTGGCCATCCTGGCCTGCCAGGTTCTGTTGATGGGAGCTGTTGAGGCTTACCGTGCAGCTGAGTCTGGCCCATTGGGTGAGAGATTGGATAAGCTGCACCCTGGTGAAGCCTTCGATCCTCTGGGATTGGCTGACGACCCTGAGACCTTTGCTGAGTTGAAGGTGAAGGAGATCAAGAACGGCCGTCTTGCCATGTTCTCGATGTTCGGCTACTACGTGCAGGCCATCGTGACTGGTGAGGGCCCTGTTGAGAACTGGGCATCCCACATTGCCGACCCATTCGCCGTGAACGGTTTGACCAGTGCCTACGTGACGCAGTTCGCCCCCAGCCCTGTTGCCATGTTCGCTGCGTCTGGCCGTGTCTCTGACAATCTGGCGGCTTGGTATGGCCCTGAGCGAAACAAGTGGTTGGGACCATTCTCTGGTGCCTCCACCCCTGACTACCTGACTGGTGAGTACCCTGGTGACTACGGTTGGGACACTGCTGGTCTTGCCGCCGACCCTACCACCTTCGCTGCCTACCGCGAGGCTGAGCTGATCCACGCTCGTTGGGCCATGTTGGGTACTTTGGGCTGCTTGACCCCTGAGCTGTTGGCCAAGTACGCCAGTGTGCCCTTCGGCGAGTCCGTTTGGTTCAAGGCTGGTGCTCAGATCTTCTCTGAGGGCGGTCTGGACTACCTTGGCAGCGACCATTTGGTGCACGCCCAGTCCATCCTTGCCATCCTGGCCTGCCAGGTTGTGCTGATGGGTGCCGTTGAGGCTTACCGTGTGAACGGAGGTCCTCTGGGTGAGGATTTGGATCTGCTGCACCCTGGTGAAGCTTTCGATCCTCTGGGATTGGCTGACGACCCTGACACGTTCGCTGAGTTGAAGGTGAAGGAGATCAAGAACGGCCGTCTTGCCATGTTCTCGATGTTCGGCTACTACGTGCAGGCCATCGTGACTGGTGAGGGCCCTGTTGAGAACTGGGCATCCCACATTGCCGACCCATTCGCCGTGAACGGTTTGACCAGTGCCTACGTGACGCAGTTCGCCCCCAGCCCTGCTGCCATGTTCGCTGTGTCTGGCCGCAAGTTCCAGAAGTCCGTCACCCCTCTTGACCTCTGGTACGGCCCTGACCGGAACCTGTGGTTGGGCCCCTACACCCAGAACGTGCCTGCATACCTGACTGGTGAGCTGCCTGGTGATTACGGTTGGGACACTGCTGGACTGGGTGCTGACCCCACCACTTTTGGAGAAGTACCGTGAGGCCGAGCTGATCCATGCCCGTTGGGCCATGTTGGGCACTTTGGGGTGCATCACCCCAGAGTTCCTTGCCAAGTACGGAGGAGGCATCTCCTTCCCTGGGGACTCCGCTGTCTGGTTCAAGGCTGGTGCCGCCATCTTCAGTGAGGGTGGTATCAACTACTTGGGTGAGCCTCAGCTGGTCCACGCCCAATCCATCCTGGCCATCCTGGCCTGCCAGGTTCTGTTGATGGGAGCTGTTGAGGCTTACCGTGCAGCTGAGTCTGGCCCATTGGGTGAGAGATTGGATAAGCTGCACCCTGGTGAAGCCTTCGATCCTCTGGGATTGGCTGACGACCCTGACACGTTCGCTGAGTTGAAGGTGAAGGAGATCAAGAACGGCCGTCTTGCTATGTTCTCGATGTTCGGCTACTACGTGCAGGCCATCGTGACTGGTGAGGGCCCTGTTGAGAACTGGGCATCCCACATTGCCGACCCATTCGCCGTGAACGGTTTGACCAGTGCCTACGTGACGCAGTTCGCCCCCAGCCCTGTTGCCATGTTCGCTGCCTCTTCCCGCAGGAGTGCGGCCACTGCGCCCAGGCAGTGAGGTCGTGCATTGCAGGAGTTGCACTGCCCACTGCCCCGGGGCAGTGAGACAGTGCATTGCAGGAGTTGCACTGCCCACTGCCCCCAGGCAGTGAGGCAGTGCATTGCAGAAGTTCCACTGCCCACTGCCCCAGGGCAGTGAGACAGTGCATTGCAGGAGTTCCACTGTCCGCTGCCCCCAGGCAGTGAGGCAGTGCATTGCAGGAGTTCCACTGCCCACTGCCCCAGGGCAGTGAGGCAGTGCATTGCAGGAGTTGCACTGCCCACTGCCCCCAGGCAGTGCGGCAGTGCATTGCGGGAGTTGCGCCGTCCACTGCCCCCAGGCAGTGAGGCGGTGCGTTGCAGGAGTTGCACTGCCCACTGCCCCAGGGCAGTGAGACAGTGCATTGCAGGAGTTGCACTGTCCGCTGCCCCCAGGCAGTGAGGCAGTGCATTGCAGGAGTTCCACTGCCCACTGCCCCAGGGCAGTGAGGCAGTGCATTGCAGGAGTTGCACTGCCCACTGCCCCCAGGCAGTGCGGCAGTGCATTGCGGGAGTTGCGCCGTCCACTGCCCCCAGGCAGTGAGGCGGTGCGTTGCAGGAGTTGCACTGCCCACTGCCCCAGGGCAGTGAGGCAGTGCATTGCAGGAGTTGCACTGCCCACTGCCCCCGGGCAGTGAGGCAGCGGATTGCAGGAGTTGCACTGCCCACCGCCCCCAGGCAGTGAGGCAGTGCGAAGCGCCATTTCCATTGCCCACAGCCCCCAGGCGGTGCGTAACACTGCCCACTGCCCCCTGCCCACAACAACGGAGCAGCAGGGCACACACAGTGCAGTGTGGTGCCGAGCGCCAAGCAATGCGGCACCACAGAGAAGGCACTGGTGGTGCAGCGCGGCACGCAGGGTGCAGTGGGCAAATGAGACCCTGTGTGACTGCGCGCAGGCGTCGGCAAGGCAGTGTCGGCCAAGTGCGAGAGTGCACTGGTCCGGCTATGCCACAACACACTTACACACAGCGCGCACACAACACACACAGCCCAGCCCGTTTACCTGTACCCGTGGGTAGACATCCCGGCCTTTGCCCTTTGGTAACAGCGCCTTCGGCACACCACACCACACCACACCACACCACACCACAACACAACACAACACAACACAACACAACACAACACAACACAACACAACACAACACAACACAACACAACACAACACAACACAACACAACACAACACAACACAACACAACACAACACAACACAACACAACACAACACAACACAACCCCCATCCTGGTGAGGGGCCCTGGCGGACCGCGGGCGGGGGCGATGGCGGCCCCCGCCCCCCAGGTGGAGGTGTACCCAACCCAGTACGGCGATGTCACACAGGTGGTCATCCCCCCTACCGTCTACGAGACGGTGCAGGCTCTGGGGTACCACCACCTGGGTGACCTATACACGGAAGACCGCCGGATCAAAGGGGAACGAGCCCTTAAGGAGCGGGCGCCTGCCCGCAAGGGTATCCCCGGCCTCAAGGCGTGGCTAGCCCGCCATAGCGCCGTCCTGGCGCCCCTCCTGTGGGTGCCCCCGCCGCGGTGGCACAACACGGCACAGCATAGCGCGTCAACTGCAGTACTCCACCGAAACAGCTCTCGGTGCACTACAGACAGACGCGGCCTCACACCAACCCTTCCCCCGCCGGCCACTCCCTCATACCGGGCTACTGTAGCACGTGCATTCTCCGTTCCCAGTGAGCCCATCCTCACATTTCCCGTGGAGGTTGCAGGCGTTGCAGGCGCCCCCGACGCACTGCTTCGTGCAGCCAGGGCCCCACCACCCGGATTCGCACTCGTTGCAAAGGGTGCCTGCCCAATACCCCGTCTGAATGGACCGGGAGCACTGGCAGTCGTCCCTCTCCACGCGGCAGGCGCCGTGACCGGAACACACTTCATCGGGGCCCGTGAAGGGGCAGTGGTTCTTGCAGTCGGCCCCAAACCAGTCGCCCGAGCACCGGCTGCAGTCAGTACCATCGTCACCTGCGGATGAACGAGGGCACTCGCGTACATCACACAACAGAACATTGACACAGCACAACACGACACGACGCTCCGCAACACGAGAGACATCATTTACACCTTCCCCCCCGTGTCTTTGGCCCCCTAGAGGGGGGGGGGGGGCTGGGGGGGGGGGGGTGTTGGCACAAGGCCTCGGCATCCGGTTGTGTGCCTTTGGCGGCGCCGATTGGCCTCTCGCCACTGCACAAGCTGACCCTCTGTGGGTCTGAACGTGTTTTGGTTGTGTCAACGGAGCCCCCGGATGACTTGTCCTGTTTGACTACTCCGGGGGTCGGCCGTCCCGGAGACGGGGCTGTTGCCCGTGCCGTTGACCAGGTGCCCGGGGGGTGGGGGGGTCAAGGACTGCACCGGGGCACCCCCCATATGGTCCGCACGTCGTCTCTCTGCCAGAGACAAACTTCAGATGGACGGAGTACCGGAGGATGTGCCACTTTGCCGCGTGTAGTGCCCCGCATTGCCTCCTCCGTGCGTTGGTGGGGGGAGGCGGACATCAACGAGATGCGTGTTTGTATCGGGGCGCACCGTGCGCTGTGCCCGCGCTGTGCGAAAAGGAGGCTGTTTTGGACGCGTTTTCCCCGATGGCCACGGTGACCGCAGTCACTACTGTGTTCCCATACGCAGGGCGGCTCAAATTCTTACTCGGTCCCAAAAAGCAGTCAGTGAGTGAAAACAAAATCAGGAAATTAGGAATGGCAAATTCAGCACAACAGAACTGCGCGGCAGACGCACTCTCCCACATACCGCCGCCCCAGTGCCCGGTAGCGTCGCTGTTGGCGCACACGCACGAGCCGTCGTTCCTGCACGTCCCATGGCCGAAGCACACGCCCATCAGCTCCACGACCCCGGGGCACGCCTGGCAGTCGGCCCCCCAGGCCCCCGTGTCGCACACGCACGTGCCGTCGCCGGCCGCGCCGTCGCTGCACACGCCGCGGCCGTTGCAGGGGGTCTTCGCGCCGCCCTGGCACGCGGTGTCGCAGGCCGCGCCGGCCCAGCCGCGGTAGCACTTGCACTGCCCCGAGGAGGCGTGGCAGGCCCCGCCGATGGGGAAGTTGCAGTGCGCGCCCCCACTGGACAGGGGGCACTCCTTCGTGCACGCGGGCCCCCAGTACCCCTGAGGACACGAGGACGAGTGCCGCAGGGAGAGAGACCTACACCAACAAAAGCGGACGATGGGAATGACAGCGACACGGCGGACATTCACCGATTCGCCGATAGCCGTGTGAAATGTATGTCGTGTGCAAAAAGGTGGCCACGTTGTGCACTGTTTTTTCACTGTCAGTGGGTGTCTGCCAAACTGTTCTGTTTTGCAAGAGATACCATTCGGGTTCCGTATGGCACCCCATAGCGACCTTAGCGATGGTTAGCCGAGTCCACACCAACTACTCTCTTTGGTCACCGAGTGTACGTCAATCAAAACCAGAACGGTCTGGTGATTTCTCAGAGGCACACAGCGTGGCATTCAGTCAGAAATTGCTGGGTGAGGTATCAGGACAGCCTAAATATGAACGTGGCGGTATTCCGGCCTCGTTGATAAGAAGTAAGTTGCAGAGGGCGGGCGGGGGTGAGGGGGGGTTCTGGATGGCGTGTCGGCCTGACGCCGTGTTACACTTCACGAGCGGATGGCGCCGGCCTCCGTCGTCCCATGGCCCCCATGTCGCCCCATTGGCAGCACTCAGTCCCTCGCACTCGTACGCCTCCCGTGATCCCTGAACCCCTTCGCAATGTGAGACGCATGGGGCTGGCTCCGAATGTCTTCCAACGGCAGTGCACGGCACGGCAACGCCACAACGGTCTTGAGTTGGCAGGTCTAAGGCTCTGGACGCCCCCCCCCCGCCTCTTACAATTGTGAGGGCCCCAAGGGTCGCTTCCCTCCCACACGCCGTTTGGTTGTGTGCACGGGCCTTGTGGGGTGGTGTGCAGTGGTCACTAAACCGCTCCAACGCTCGACAGGAACGGCCTGTGTCCAATCTGTCGGCGTGCCATACCGCACCGCCCGTGCGCGCTCCACGGGGAATGGGCCGGGGAGGGTGTCCCCCTCGTGCCACACCCGCAGTGCAGACGAGAGGACACGCCGGGGGAGGGCAGGGGAGCACCCACGCTGAAGGCGGACGCACGGAGCCGGAAAGAGGCAGATGAGTGCCCCGCAAGAGGCCCGCGACAGGTGCACGAAAGGCCACGGGGAGGGCCCACAAGGCACACCGGGGGAGGGGGGCACAGCGCGCGCGCGGGGGGGGCATGGGGTGGGGTACACAGCGCGCACGCGGCGGAGCACACGGGAACCACAGAACTGGCGCACGACACGCGCGGAACGAGCCCATGAGGGGCGGCGCGCGCGGCACACAACGCGGCGCACCTGGTCGCACGTGCAGACCCCGAGCCCCGCGCGGCCCCAGTCGCACGTGCCGTGGCCCGTGCACTCCCCGAACGGGCCGAGCCCCGGGCAGACGCCCGCGCAGTCGCGGCCCCAATACCCGGCCTGACACTGCTGGATGCAGCCCTCCGTCCGCTCGCACGCGTCGTCGCAGTACCCGTACTGGCACTGGCAGCGCCCGAAGCTGCAGAGGCCCACGCCGGAGCAGATGGCGCCGGTGACGGGGTTGGCGGGGCACGGGAGCGTGCACTCGGAGCCGGACCAGCCCTCCTGGCACTCGCTGCAGTCGAGACCGGCCCAGAAACCCGTGGCGGAGGACCTACAGAGGGGGGCAGGGGCGGCGCGGTGCAGCACAGCGCCGGGATCGTCCCCGACGCCACCCAAGCACATCCTCCGGACGCAACGGCAGGCCACCGAATCACTCAAGCGTATGACAACGCGCCAAGAGAGAAGATACCGGGGGGAGGGGGGGGTGAGGAACGTGCGACATTTACATCGGCGAACTTTGGTGCGGACAAAATTTGACGCCAATTCTTAAATTCCGCTGCAAAGTTTGGGACCAAATTCCGAAATGGTGGCAGGAAGAAGAGACCGTGAACGGTGGCTGGTATTTTCTTTGGGCCTTTGGTTGGTTGCGGTTGTTTCGTGGCGGCTTCCGGGTGGTCGTTGTTGGGCGCAATGGACATGTGCGTGCCAAAAGCACTGAAAATGATACCGGGAAAAATGGCTTCGGACCCTTAAATACCGCGGCATAATTCGGCGCACTTTTGTTGTGCCAAAGTTTGCCATTCCAAATTTCGCCAGACCCTCATGTTCCCCTCCCCCCGGTAGGCTGACTGGCAGCCGACGTGGGTCGCTGCCATTCCCAACGCACAGGCAGGACCGTGTCCGATCACGGATGCGGGCGCAGGTGAACTGGGTGAAGTCCTGGAGCAAAACGAGGCCATAATGTCTCTCGCAGAGTGCGTGTGGCACTCACATGCCGGGGCCCAATGGCCCCCGGCGCGACCGTCCGGGGCGGTCGAACACCGCCGTTCGCATGGGGACGGACGCGCGCGCACCGTCACGTGGGACGTGGCCTGTGACGGATGGGGGAATGTCGCAGGGTCGACCTGCGCAGACGACAGGGCGAGGGATTGCACGCGTGGAATGCGGGCCACTTGGGGCCGGGGCTTGACGGAATGGCGTCGTCCCTGAGCAGCGCAGCAGCCACGGCATTGGAATCGGGGACGGAAGTGGGCACAGGCCGTACCTGTCGCACACGCAGCTGCCGTCGAACGCGCAGCGCCCGTGGCGGCTGCAGACCCCTCCGGCGTAGCACACGATTTCGCAGTCGGTCCCGGTGTACCCGGCCTCGCAGACGCATTGCCCTGTCCCATTGACACCGTCAATGCAGACGCCACTGCGAAACAAACGAAGAAGTGCTGGGGGTGATAGGGCTGGGCGTCGCCACCACCTCCACATCGGTCACTATCCGCAGCACACGGATCGCAGGATGGATAGAAAAATTGGTGTACAGGGGAAATGGCCGGACTGCTCAAGGTCGCATGCATCGAGGGGAACCCGTGCATAGAGGGAGCGCTTACTGCGCGCCGCGGGGTCCCGGTAATTAGCTTTGGGGTAATCAACACCGCATTAGCTCCTCAATTTTGGGTGCAAGAAGTAGGTCAAACGGGCACAATGGCGAGGCACAATACTCAAAACGGACAAAAATGGCGCGATCACCGCTCCCCATTCAAAAGTACGGTTCACGGGGTACAACTTCCTCTGTTCCAGCATCATTACCCAAATTGTGTGCTGCGGCGCGCGCCGCCGGCGTCGCAGGATTAGCACCCCTACATGAAGGAGGAGGGGCTTTAGGTGGGGGTTTGGCGGGGGCCTGGCAGTGCATGTGTCATCCCGAAGCTGCATCTCAATCCAGCCAGCCTGCCCTCCATCTGTCGATCCAACGACCATCCGATCACCCCCCCGCCCATCCCCCCACCCATCCACCAACTCCCCATCCCTTTATCTCGGGGGTGCCATGCAACGGGTATCTCAAGGAGTGTCGAGCCCCTCCGATCCCCGGCGGGCCAGTGGGGGGGATGGGGGGGGCAAAAATTGGATGCCCTTTTTAGGGACACAAACTTTTTGAATACGTCAACTCTTGACCCCCCCCCCCCTGTGTGACATATAATTCTCCGGAAGGTCCGCCAAGCCGCTGTCTTGACCCCGCCATTTCTGTTTCTCCATCGGCGGCGGGTTGTGGTGGTCAAGACATGACGGATCCATCCGGCATTAACCTTCGCTCAGCCCCCCCGACCGGTGGTGTGGCACCCGCGCTGCAGGCCCCCAGTGGCGGTCGCGGCAATCACCCCCGCCGCTTTGCTTGAGGGAATCTGGCACTCACCACCAGAGGGTCTGCCCAGCGCTCCCCCCCCCCCCACCACCAACCCTTCAGAGGGCCCCCTCTGGGGGGGCGGAAGGCGGTCCACAGGGGGGGTGGGGGGGTTACGCTGCGCGAGGGCAAAGGCCTCGCGAAGCGGTGTAGTGTGTGCCCCCAAATACCCCTCATGCACGTGCGAAGGAAAGGAAAGGGAAGGAAATACAACAGCCGCACCCGCTGCGCCCGGCCCACGCCGTTTCATCGCATTTGGGGCGCTATGGGACCCACCCAGGCCCACCGAAGACCGAACCCCCCCCCCCCCCCCCGTCAATGCCAAAGGGGGGCGGGTCCGGGCAACCGAAGAAAACAGTGAAATGCCTCGGACGGCAGTCGATGCTGGTCAACCAAACTGGCCATCAACTGCCCCCCGGTGGCGGTTGACTGGTATCGGCCGGCCAACAGCACGGTCCTCAAAGCCGTCCTGAAAAGCGGATTAGGTCTGGGCGTACCACAGGAATCCACGCAGGAGCAGCAGCACACAACATGTCTCAGGGGCTGACACTCTGCAAAGGGCACGGTGCGCTTGGGCAAAGCATTGGCTGAGGCACGGTGTGCGCCTCGAGTGGAGCACTGCCTGAGGCACAGGCGGCAATGGGGGGGCAGGCATCCTCCGGGTTGTGGGCCAAAGTGGTGGGGAGGAGAGGGCCGCACCGCAGGTTGCAGACGTTGTCGGGGAAGCCGGGGCACTTGGAGGCACAAAGCGGCCCATAAATATTCGCGATGCACGAATCACAATTGAGGCCGGTCCAGTACCCGGTCGATACGGAGCTGAAGCACTCGCAAGTCCCACCGGCTGCAAGAGATGGCGTGGAGGTCCAGGCACTCACAAGGGGGTGTTGCCCAGTCTTCCCGGAGACGGATTCGATCTCGGGAACTCCGCCCTGGGAAAACGCCTCCGCCCTTGCAATTCCTGAGCCCCTCCACAGAGGATGGAGGCGGGGTCGGTTTACCGGTTGGTACTTGTGGTGTCAGTCGCTTGGTTGTGTTTTGTCACCGGGCGGGGGTGCGGGGGCTTCAGATCGACTGTGTGGATCAGGTGCAGTGGAGGGGTGTTGTAGACTTCGCTGGTGGCGGTGGCGGTGGCGGTGGCGGTGGCGGTGGTGGTGGTGGTGGTGGTGGTGGTGGTGGTGTTTCCCCCGTTTTCAGGCCATTCCCCCCCTCCAGAAGGGCTGGGGTAACACAGAGTCGGTGAAAATGCCAAGTTGTTTTCCTCCAGCGCCCCACGCGGATGTGGCTGGTCTTGCGCTGCAATCTTTGCCATGGATATGGGAAATGGGCTGGCCATCAGTAGTGCAGCCTTGGAAACTCTCACCAGACTACAGGACTTCCCACACCGTGTGCTCTGCGCTTTCCTCTCTCTGTGCCCAATCCGTAGTAAATTGGGTATGCAACACGCTGCAATGGGGGAGTCCGCAGTCCCTTCACCCACACAACTTCGCCGGGGGAAAATTTCCCAATTGTTGAAAGCGACCCTTCACGGGCGAACTTCTCCGCTGTCAGACAATCAACGGTCAGACCGGGTCGCTGGGCTGAGAGGGCTGCCTTGGCACCAAAACCGAGTCACGGTTCGCCCGGAAGGGGGGCATCGCCGTTCCAAATCCAGTCCACGCGAGTGCACGCATGGGTTTGCATTGCAGCAGAACGTTGCAGCAGCAACTCTGATTTGCATACACACATCCAGACTGTCATCCACAGCTCCCCATACCTCCCCAAAGATCCCTATAGTTCGCCACAGCTCCTCATACAGCTATGGTGGACTGACTGACTGACTGACTGACTGACTGACTGACTGACTGACTGACTGACTGACTGACTGACTTACTTACTGACAGACGAACGGACGGACGGACGGCCGGACTGACCGACCGATCGACCGACCGACCGACCGACCGACCGACCGACCGACCGACCGACCGACCGAGGGACTGAGTGACGGAGGGCCTGATGCAGCCAGGCAGACCCCCAATGCCGTGGCATCGGGTGGCAGTCCCTGCCCCAGACCGTGCCATCGCATACCATTGCAAGCGCCGTTGCCGGAGCATATGCCGTTGATGTTCTGGGGGCATATGGTCCCGCACGTAGACCCCGTGTACCCGGCCAAACACGTGCACTCCCCCGTGCCGAGCCGTCCGGAGTCGCAGATGCCGTGGCCGTTGCAGGCGCTGGACGCGCCTCCGGGGCACTCCTTGAGGCAACTCAGGCCGTAGTACCCCGACTCACAAAGGTCGCAGCCGTGGCCCGTCCAATAGCCAAAGACGGGGGTCGATTCGCACAGACATCGGGACTGCGCAAAGAGACGGCGGCGGGGGCACAAGTGGGCGAGGCGGTCGGGCACGCTCGCTACGCCCCGCAGCCCGTGGCCCCTCCACATTCAGAGTCGACGCACAGCAGCACGCGGCCCCAGACACACGTCACATCGCCCCCCGCACACACCACAGCCTCCGCCCTCACGTCCCTCGTGTTTTGCAAAGCAGACCCTTCCGCACTGCAGCTGCCCCCCACCGACTCCGGAGGCCCGGGGCGCCGACGGCGGCGGTATCTATGTCACGGGCACGTGGCCCCAGTGTTTTCTGGCGCATTTTTGTACCATCGAAATCACACTACAACTCTTTCGCTCCAAATTGCTTCGGTTTCGAACTCCTACAAAAACGGTCGCGTTGGCATCCGCTTGGGTGCCCTTTGGTGGAGTTGCAAGCTGGGCCCTGTAGTCTCTCTGTGGCCAGGCTGCAAGGCTGTTATGCGGAGACGCAAGCCCCTTGGGGCAGGGCTGCCGGGTTTGAGCCTGTTCGGTACCGGGACGCCGCATGCGCCCCGGGGGTGCAGGGGCTCTGCACTCGGGAACGAGATGCTTTCGACCGGCCTTCCTCCCATTGCCCGAGTGCAGTTCCGAGCCGGCGGAGGCACACCAGTTCGCAGCGGCCATGCCCCGCGCAGATGCGGCCCTGCGTGACTTTGCACGGCACGGCGAAGCTGACGGTCACCAGCTGCTGGGCCTTCTCCTTCCCCACGATCAGCTCCACGGGATTGCCGGCGCCCGTGCCCGAGAACCCGTTGCATTCGATGTACGTGTCGGTGCGCGTCACGCTGGGGCACTCCACGCCGTTGATCTTCAGCGCCGCCGTGTCCTCGGCATCCCCGAAGTTGATCCCCCGGAGCGTGAAAGCGATCAGAATGTCTTCTTGGCACCTGCCGAAAGCGCATGTGGTACGGCAGCGAGGGGGAGGAGGTGGTGGGGGGGGAGCGGGCCGTCCTCAGGGGATCGGAGGGTGTGGGTCCGACCTCAGTCCCCCCCCCAGAGACATGCCTCGCGTCGGGAAGGGGAACCGATTTTTCGTTAGGGATCACCCCCGTACCCTGTGCCTCTCAGTCAGTGCCACTCTGTCGCACCGGGAGCGACGCAGGCACCACCTGCATCGGGTGGTTCGCCTCAGCACGCCCCAGCCCCTCCTGATCATGTCGGTCATGGCGGACGCTACTGGGGGGGAGAGGGGGGGGGGCGGATATTTCGCGTCTGAGAAAATCCATAATCAAATCTACAAAGTCTCGCGCGACAAAACACGTGCCGTGTCTTAAATATGAGCGAACACATTACGCCGGGGTGGCAACGGGTGCTAATGAGAAACGGCGGACGGTTGCTGTCATTTCCCGGAGGACTTTCCGGGTGCATCAACAGAGACGTGGTTATAGCCGTGCGTGTACGGTTGCGCACGGCTACTTTCTTCGGCTACGCACGGTTGCGCACGGCTGGATGTGAAGGCGACGCACGGTTGCGCACAGTTGACTACCATTGTATGTCAGAGCTCCTTTTAGGAAAAAAGGCAAAAAGAAGCGCCACGTCTCACCCCACCAGCCCAAACAAGCTACATGACCGCCAAACTCATGTCAAAAAAAGCGAAAAAAAGCGCCAGCCACATGTCATAAAAAGCGCAAAAACGTCCGCCGGGAATCGAGCCTGCGCTACGCCCTCTGCGCTACAAGCGCATGTACCACTGAGCTACCCCAGCCGCACACATATCTCATATCTCAGCTCATAATTGACTCCATTAGTAATTTGTAAGTCCAATTTAGCACCCAATTGTGGAAAATCACCTTCACTTGTGGCACCAGATGTGGGGGCAGCCGGACAGCAACATCCTGCACTGTCTTTGCAATCTTGGCAGACTCCGGCCAGCACTTAAGGGGCTTTCCGGTCAACCCAAAAAAATGGACGCACGGTTGCGCACGGCTAGATGCAGGGGTAGCGCACGGTTGCGCACGGCTGGCTGTGAAGATGGCGCACGGTTGCGCACGGCAAGGCCCAACCTTTGCGCACGGCTATAACCACGTGTCTGTGCATCAACCAGCGCTCCTGTCTGCACCCGTTTGAATGCCACGGGGACACAACAAATGAGGCAAGACCCCTTCACTTCTGCGACTTTTGTGGGGAACTACGTACCATTCCCCAAATCCTTTGGCACAGTGCAAGTGAGCCAAGGCAACGCGGCCCCTCGCAGATCCTTAAAAACACCGAACAAACTGCGCACCAAAAGTCTCGCACAGAATCTGTGCCACAGAAATCCGACCCGGTACACACACACCCCTCGCCCCCCCCCCCCCGTCCCCCCCATTGGCGAACAGGTCGCGGCGCGAAGAGCCCCGTCGCAACGGCCCCAGCCACATCCCCACGCCTACGCGTGTGCCCGCCCCTGTCCACATCCGCAGCGCGGCTGCGGCGTGCGGCCCAGACACACGTCACATCGCCCCCGCACGCACCACAGCCTCCGCCCTCACGTCCCTCGTGTTTGCAAAGCAGACCCTTCCGCACTGCTCCTACCGAGACTGACCCCCGGGCCTCGCAGGTGACACGGACCCAAAACCGGCAAAAAATGAAAATGGGATTTTTGGAATCAGCGCGTCGAGCGGGGGTTCAGAAAAGTCATCATTTGTCAAATATATTGGTGAAAAAAACATTGACCCTTTTTAATGCTCAAAAAAAAATTTTGGCGCCTTCGGCGGCACAGTTCGTAATGACTGATTAATGGTCCTGTCAATTGAGCCCTTTTCCCAGACCCCCCCCCCAGTTTTGGGGGGCTCTACTGACCCCCCCCCCTCAGTTGAAAGCCCGGTTGTCCCAGTATTCGGTGCCTGGTGGCTGGGTGGCGCCTGGGCGAGAAGAACATTGCTCACGGGGGTGGGGGGGGGACACGGAGGTCCTTTACCAACCCCTACCCCCCTCCTTGTCCGCCGTGCCGGGGCGGAGGTTCGGCGCGGGGGATGCCCCACCTGCCGTGCCAGTGGGGGGGGGGGGTGTCGACCCCAACATCTGTGGCTCACAATGATCCCCACGTCGCGCTGATCACTTTGCCTCTCGGCGGAGGTGCATGGGGTGGTCCGGCGACGGTGGCACGGGCGGAGACATGCGAATGTGGGAAGGGGTGGGCCTGTGAGCGGGTTCAGGGAGGGGGACGGGGATGGCGGCGCTGAGGCAGGGGGCGGGAGGGGGCACAGACCCAGTGATGTGCAGCGCGGTGCCGTCGGGCTGGTCGCAGCCCGAAATGCTGTTGATGACGGGCTGGGGCTCGTACGACACGAAAATGATCTCTTGGCTCTGTTCTCCGTTGACAGCGAGGGTCACCGGGTGGTTGTACCCTGGCAACAACGGACGTGTGGTGGTCAGAGAGCGGGGGGTGGGGGTTGGGCCACAAGGGCCGCCACGACATGGGCAGGCAGATGCACAGAGATGCAGGGGGATGCCGGTACAATGCAGGGGGGATGCGGGCAGCGATGCATTGGAAGGGGTGGGGGGACCCCCCCCCCCTCCAGGGCCCCCAGCCTATGCCCGGCCACTGTCTCCCTTACGCAAAGTGCCAGCCTCAACGGCATTTGTAACCGACAGTAACCGCCCCCAACCGCCTTGATAACCCTCTCCAACCGCCTGTCTAAGCGCTCCTGGGGCCGCCTTTGGAGTGCATCCCCCATGCGCAGGGGGATGCGAGGCGCAAGGGGATGCAGGGGGACGCATGGGGCATGCACGGACAGCACGGCCTCGAAGGGGGCCGCACTATTTCGGGGCATGAGGCTGATCTGCGAGGACCACCGGCCGACGCGGCACCGGACGACGGGGCGTGTTCCGACCATCGGGTCGACGCTCCCGGTCCGAATCTGAGGTCTTGGGGCCCTTCAGGGATTTCGGAGGCCGCGGGGCCGGTGGAGCAGGTGCTTGGCGCCTTCGTTCGGACCCGGGGCCAGTGCGACAAGAGATATGTGCTCTTACCTCTCGACCGGCCGGCGTCTCTTGAGAGGGTACGTGGTCGTGGTGCTCCGCTGGGCAGAGACCGGCTCCACGCAGCAGTCGGTTGCCTGGCTCCCTCCCTCTTCAAACCCAGAGACATCCGTCACGGATCCACCGCGGTCCCCCCCCCCCCCCGTGTGACCTTCCGTCGGGTTGTTGTTTCTTTACGGGGCCCTGGACAGTCACCCGTTCTTCCCTTCGCATGTTGCGTCGGGTCGCTGCGTTCTGTCGGCCGCTGCGGCCGGTGCTCTTGCTGGTGTCGTTTCCGCGTTCGCGGAGCCCAGTGGTTGGTGTGTTGGGGCTGTGCTGAATGTCGCGGGATGTGCCATTTGCGTGTCAGCGGCGCCCAATAATTGGCGTATTGAGGATGTGCTGGTTGTTGTGGGGGTCGTTTGACTGTTTTGGCTGCCCACACACCTCTGTCCACAGGCCGTCCGTAGCCTGCCTCGCTGTGTTTCTGTGAGGCCCAGGTGCCCTGTTCCTCCACGCGCTGTCCGGGCCGTCCACCATATGTCCTCTGCCCCCCCCCCCGCCCCTTGCAAGAGCAACACTAAAGTCCCAAAGTTTTGACGGGAACAACGTCCACAAGGTCTGATTGATTGGGGGGGCGGTTGGTCGACGGTTGGCCGGCGGTGCGGTCGCAGTTCGTCCGGTTCGGGAACACGAACCCAAACCCCGGCCACACCACTGGCCCAGGCCCGTCGTGGGTCCGGCCCCCTGGCCCTTGCGGAACGTCTCGGGTGCCGCCCGCCCGCGGTATCAGACTTGCTCTGACACGGGGGGTCAGTGAAAAAGGGCAACCCGCTGTTGTTCCGACAACGGGCGTTGCTCCCGCACGAGGGGGACGGGGGGAGGGACGGGGTACGACCTCTGCCCCCTCCTCGGGTATGGGCACTGTACTTCCCGGCCGCACAGCACGCGCCCCGACCGCTGTAGCACCGGGGCCAGAGGCGACGGGGACCGGCCTCCGCCGCGGGGCGTTCCAGGGTCCGTCCGTGGCTCGTCGGGAGTGATACCGATCACACAATAACGACGTGCGGTGCTGCGGCTGCGGGAGGGGCTGGGGGCGGGCACCGGAAGGAGAGGGTTCGGGGCGGCACACATACCAATGCCCGGGTACCCGGCACAGACGAGGGTGGTGCTGTCGATGACGGTCTGTTTGTTGAGGTCGCACGCGACGGGGCCGATGCTGCACACACGGAGCGCCGGAGGGTCGGGGGGGGGGGCGGCACGAGGGAGGGCAGTGTGACGGGGACCGGCCTAGACCAAGCCCCTGCCCTGAGAGGGGGATAGTGCGGGCAGCTCTGTCCCATCAGGAAGGCACCAAATGGGCTGCATACGGCGGGGGGGGGGGATCTCGCCCGGGGAAGATGTTCGCCCCCCTTTGAAATCCCCAACGCTCCAAGTGTCATACGCCCGAATGACCGCAATAAAAGGCACAAGACATGCACCGCACAAAGACTCCCAAACTCCAACGCATTGCCACGACGTTGTCACGGAATTGTGCTGTCTGAGAGGGGCCACGGGCGCCTACGGACGCGCCTGAGCGAACCGTCTCTTGCGCAACTTTCATGAAATCCGGTGAAATCGGGCGCGCCTGGACCTTCTCAGGACACACACTGCCTGCAGCGGTGGTGCAGGATGGAGCTGTTCCGCAGTGGTGGTGCAGGATGGAGCTGTTCCGCAGCGGTGGTGCAGGATGGAGCTGTTCCGCAGCGGTGGTGCAGGATGGAGCTGTTCCGCAGCGGTGGTGCAGGATGGAGCTGTTCCGCAGCGGTGGTGCAGGATGGAGCTGTTCCGCAGCGGTGGCGCAGGATGGAGCTGTTCCGCAGCGGTGGCGCAGGATGGAGCTGTTCCGCAGCGGTGGTGCAGGATGGAGCTGTTCCGCAGCAGTGGTGCAGGATGGAGCTGTTCCGCAGCGGTGGTGCAGGATGGAGCTGTTCTGCGGAAATTTCGCCGGGGGAAAATTTCGCCACCTTTCGTAGCGGCGAAATTTGCGGGAGAATTTCCCCCGCGAAATTCTCCCACGGCGAGCCCCCCCCCCCCCTCCGTAACCCCGTAATCTTCGGCCCCCCCTCACTGGCGAGGCAGTAAATGCGCTCTGCCTTCCCAGAGCCCCAGATCACCCGCGTTCTCGCGGTCTCGAGTCCGGTCAGGAATGAAGCCGCATCGGCTGGAGGACGAGGGAAGTGTGGACAAAGGCATCCGGGGGGAGGGGGGCTCGGGTCTGATGGAGCGGGGGCTGCCCGCGTTGTTGCTTGTTTCCGGCAGCCTTTACGCCCTTTGGGCCTCGTGTGTGTGCAGCTCCGATTCGATGGCGGAGGTCGCCGCGCGCTCTTTGGGACTACGCAACGCGCGGACGGTCGGGTCTGTTCGCTCGTTTGGGTCACTCGACTGGCGGGGGGGCGCTCCACCGCGTGGGGCGCCTCCTCGCAGGGGACGGACTACACTGGGGGTTGGGGGCGAAGGGGGTCAGGGGTCTGAGGCGCAGGGGTGGGGGTGTTTGGGACGCGTTTTGAGCCATCGTTGAGAGTCCCATGGCAGTGGGCAGCCCGTCTTGTGGTGTTGTCTTGTGGTGTTGCGTGAGGGTCGAGAGATGAACAGCACCAGTTCTAATGTTGCGTTTCTCAGAAAAAGGACTGTATTTGGAGAGGGGCTCGAGATGGTGGTGCATTGTTTTGTCAGGAGGGGGGCTTGGGGTTATCAAAGCTGCACAGCGGCCAGGGCCCAGGGCAAAGGAATGCGCACGGCTGCACAGGACATTGAACACCTCAAAATCGTGTTGTACCCCATGAAATTGTGCCCTCGGATGGTGATCGGCACGCTGCCGTCCGTCATGCATCCCGCGGTGTGCGTGGGGCTTGGAGAAAGCTCGCAGCCAAAGATCTCGGTAATGATGGGTCTCTTGGCAAACGCCATGCCCAGAAAGGGATGTATGAATGAGAGGCCGGTCTGTTGCGAATGCGAATGGGCGCAGGTGCAAAGTTGCGGATGTGTGCATGCGGGGGAGCAGAATGGGCTGTCGTCAGTAGGGACCCTGGCAGTCACGGAAGACCGTGTGGAGCCGACAAGAGGCACAGGCATGCAGGTTGGTGTGAATGAAAGGGCTAGTAAACCACGCAGTGGGCACTCCCCACCACATTGCCCACTGTAGTGAACCAGTTGCCAAACCAAAGTGAAGTTGGTAAGAGACCCTGGCAAGGCAATCACGGTTTTCCATTGGAAGAGGGACATAAATAAATTTAGAACTTTCGAATCCAAGGTGCATCCCCATTGTTAGCGAACTGCTGGTGGAGGTAGGGTGAGCAAGCATTCGATGGTTGGTGAACTACCAGTGGAGGTAGGGCAAGCGGGAACTCTGCTCCCGGGTGTTAGGCGACTCTTGACGTTGCGGCGTGTCCATATCCGATAGGAAGGAAGCAAGCTGAACTAGCAAACCTCGGTGTGTTGCCCTGAGAAGGGGGAAGAAGCGACTACGCCATGAGAGCCGGGTTACCCGGCTGTACAAGTGTCAACAGACTGGTCAAGTACTTCGATTTCCCAGTCGGTGCCGATACCATCTTCAGAGCCGGCGGTGGCATCTAATACTGATGTGGCCACGGATGTAGATATGTATATGGACTGGGACAGTAAAAAGGAATGGAAGGCTAAGCCGGTGTAGCCAGAGGCTTGGACAGAAGGGTAGCATCATATGTGGTGGAATGAATTCAGCGGCAGCGGAGGTGAGACCACGTGCACTGCTACTCCGAATGCCGGCGTTGGCGCTGATCATCCAGAGGTGATCTGAAACTGCACCGTTCTACCAAATGAGATCACATCTGGATGGCTCACCAAGTGAAAGTGTCTGCGCTAGGAGTTGTGGCGGTGCTGGAGCAGCCACAGGCTGGGGAGCAGGGGTAGTGACCACGGGGGTAGCACAAGCATGAGAGGAGGAGGGAGCAGGCGACATCCCCGTCCCACCCCCTGCACTGCCTCTGCCTTTCTTTGCTGTCTGTAGTACATTTTGCTTGCCAGCAATGGCGCCACCAAACGACCGACGTTCTCAAGCTCTCAAGTGCTAGCACACCCTTTTCACCCACCTCCAAACAACCTACTCCACCCCCCTACAGCCCCCACCACCCCCGTGCCAGCCTTCCCTTTACAACCAGCAGCAGCATCCGACTGGGGAGACAGGGGCACGCACAGAGGCAGACCGCTGTACTGATGGCCACCATCAGCGTCTGCGCTGATCCTCCCGGCAGCACGTCCGCTTCTGCTCCAAACAGCGGGCGGTAGCTGAGGCATTCCAGGATCGAATCCTGCAGCCCGTCCACGTGCCGGACGTCGGTGCATTCCGCCTCCAGACCGCTGCGCCGGAAATGGACCTGGGCCCCCTCCTGCCCGAAGCCGGAGCCGCGGATCGTGATGGGCTTGTGGCCATCGGTGGGGCATTGCGCGGTCACGGGGTACAAGTCGTCACAGCCCCACACCTGCAGACGCCGGACAAGTCCATTCGGTGCAGGGGAGGGGTCGAGGGCAGACATGCCACTAGCGTCTGGCAGGGAAACTGGTTCTCAGTAGGAATCCGCCCCGTATCAACGGCCACTCAGTACTCGCCGCACAACCAGAACTCAGTAGGAACGTGCTGTATCCAGCGTGTGACTCAGTAGGACCCTGCTCCATCTGATCATGTCTAATCCGACAGACGCTAGTGCCAAGTCTGGTCGAGGGAGGGGTGCCCGCATGTCGCGTGTTGCCGGAGGAAGTGCCAATCACACGAGAGACAAGCGGCGCTGGGGTGATGCACGGGGCCTTCGAAGGGGTCCGAGACAGCGGACCACAAAGCCTGTTCGCGAGGGGATGGGGGGACCTGTTCGATCTGGATACTCGCCACGATGGCGAACTCGGTCAGATGTGTAGTGCGGCACGACACGAGCTTCGTTGTCAGGTCGAGGGGGACCTGTGCACCGACTTGGACGCTCCCGTCCTGCTGCCACAGCTCGGGCAGCAGGTAGCGGCTCGGGTCCTGGAGGCATGGGGCGTCGGTGGGTCGCCACCAGCACTCGGCATTCGTGCTGTTGATAACGGCGCCAGCCCGGTTGGGCACACTGAACCACACGGACATGGGCGAGGGCAGGTTTGTCAGCGGGAGCTCGTAGCCATCCTGATTTGACAAGGAGCATGATGCAGGCATGGGTCAACGGCACGGCATGCGGGCGGGGGGGGCGGGGGGGGGCACCGGACGCAGTCTCGCTGCGACCTACCGTGTGACTGACGAAAACCTCGAGAGGAGGTTGCTTGCAAAGCGTTCCTCGCTGCTGCCCCCCTACACCGCCACGCCACACTTGCCACTGTTTGTGCTATGCCTGACCACTCTACACTGTCATTGTTCCTGTCACTCTACGCGGCCAAATGTTCTTTTAAATCGTCACCCATGCAGCCGCTGGATACGCCACGGTCCCCTTTTGCTTTCACCCCAACCGGTGGGGAGAACGAAATTCTATTGCCGTTGGCAAGGCACCTCGAAGAGAGAAGAGTGACTGAATGACCCCCCCCACACCATCCCCAGGGCTCCCCAGGGATTGCCGGAGGTCACCCCAAAATCGTGATTGTTCAGTCAACCTGTGGCGGCCCGAAAACAGCTAAGTCCTTGCTGGTGGGGCCACATAGGGGGAGCAATGTTTGAAAATCGGAGGTGGCACCCATCATTGGTGAGGCGGTCTATATAAAAGAAAAAAGTAGAATGGGAAGTGGGTCTGAATTGATGCGCAGTGGCGGCCACAGGCCAACCAAATACCAAACCAAAAACAGCACATGGCTACATGGGCCTAGTGGCCACTACGTGGGTCCCCACGGGTGCTACAGTACCCGTATTGTCACCAAATCATCACCCAAACCCATCCCAGAGGCGACAAAAGGTTTTCGGAGAAAGTCACATTCCGTCGGGCTGCAGTTTCTTTACAGTCACCCGTTCTTCCCTTCGTGTGCTGCGTCGGGTCACTGCTTTATGACGGCCGCTGCAGCCTGTGTTCCTTGTGGTGTCGTTTCTGCTGTAGCAGAGCCCAGTACCCCCCCCCCCCCCCCCCCCGCCCCCTGTAAAAGCTACGCAAAAGTCCCAAATTAACACGGTCCCTACGCCTACTGTAGCTTGGACAAGGCCGTAGAGCCCGAGGTTCAAAAAGGGAAGATTGCATGGTGAGCTGGTGCAAGCAAGGGGAAGACAATGCACAAATATCCCCAAAATCAGAGCTATGTGGGTTCAAGTGGGCAAACACTCACAACAGATGTGTCCATGACCCTATGTAGCTGGCAAATTTGTCACCAAACCCATGCCTTATGTGGCTGCACTACATTTGTACCGAATCAAATTAGGTACCAAATTAATACGGTCCCTACACCTGCTGTAGCTTGGACAAGGGCGTAGCTTATACAGGGGGGGGGGGGGGTAGTTGGTGCAGTGGGGTTGTGCTGTTGTTGCGGAGGTCCCCCACCCAGCCGTCACCCATACTGTTACCATTCCTCTACACCGTCGCCCTCTCACTCTGTATTGTCATTCTGTATGATGCCTCCATCCCGAAGCTCAGCACTATCGATGGCATTGACCAGCCCACCCCAACCAAATGCAAAACTGACTTTGCAGGCCTCAACAAAGGCAATACAGTAAGCATGGCCAAACCAAAGCACGTCTGTTGAGAACTGTGACAAGGGTTGTGGGAGGGTTGTGGTGTAACTAGTCCCCTGTTGGGGTCTAGGGGAGAACAGGGGTGACAAGCAAGCATCAGCAGCAAGCTGACGCAAAATGGCCCAAAATCCTACCTCCGCCCTGATGGCTGTATTTCGACCCAAATTTTGGCAGATGACAGGGTAGATATGAGGTTGGGCACATAAAATTTGAGCAAAACACACGAGGTTCGAGCAAAACACTGCACAGTGGCGCCGGCTGTGAGTCCGCACAAAACGAGGTGGTGGGTTCCCAAAACGCCAAAATGAGGCCGGAAAAAATTGTTCTTTCTACTGTTTTGGGCATGGAAGAGGCTTGTGGTGGTGTGCCATCCGCAAACCCACTGAAATGATGAAATGGTGAAAAAGAAACACTTTTCATCACCTTTAGCACCTCATTGACCCGGCTGTTACCCTAGGTGACATTTTTGGGCCCAAAAAGAGGCGTTCAAAGACGCTTGAATGAGCAAACATACCAAATTTTGCGATATCTGGCCACTTTCGACGGATTTTGAATATTACACATTGCTTCTCCTACTCTCTTGGCGGATAAGGGATATTAATCAGCCAATGACACAACAAGGTCAGAACACATAGAAATTCAGTTTTTCAGAAACAGAACAGGGACCAACTGTGGCCATGATGACCCACTTGCGGCCCGCAAATGGCCAGGATGGCCCACTTGCGTGCATCCTTGTATGGTCCCAAAATGTTGAGAAAATGGCGCATTTTGGAACCGAAAATGGGCCAAAAGCCGCATGAACAATAACTCCAAACATGTGCAAGGACCATCAAGGACACCAGAGAAAAGTAAACTCTATTGCCTTCGGCAGTGCACCTCAAAGAGAGGCTGACAGTCAGCCAATCAATCAGTTAGCCAGGCCAGCAGTCAGTCAGACAGAAACACACAGTTTGGGTTTTTTGTCAGTGGCAGACGCGGCCCCAAGCAGTGGGGAGAACTTCTGGCTCAAGGCAAGCAGTAGCCAAATAGTAATGTAGCTGACCGCAGACTTTTTGGTCAGCGGTTTGAACTCCGGTCGGGCGAACATGGCGGCGGTGCCACCGACAACAGTCGACCGACCAGGATTCGAACCGCCGACCTAAAACTTTGCAGTAGGCTGCGTTACCATTCGACCGGCGTTTGATGTGACAGCAATGGGCCACCCCACTGCTTGGAGCCTTCTGCACGAAAACTTTTGACCCCCCCCCCCACCCCCCCAACCCCCCCCTCAAAAAAGTGATATCCAGTTTTAGGGGATAGAGGCCTCAGAATCAAAAAATCCATTGGGGGATGGTCTTATTGGGCAAAATAATGATTTTACAAGGGGTTGGACATCAAATATCATGCCTTGAGGTATGCTACGCGAATGACCCCCCAAAAGGGGGTGTGTACGACGCCCGCGCTTGCGCTTGATCTAACAACCTCTCTTCGAGGTGACTTTTCCAAAAATGATCCTAGACCGCCTGGGGTGCCAAAACAATCGGCTAGGACCGGTTTTGAGCTGGTTAGGGTTTGTTCTGGCCCCGCCAAAAATCCCCAAAAGGGCCATTTTAGTACCAAAATGACTCCATATGTTTTCCCACCACTTGGGAGGCTCAACCAAGTGGTTGCAGCATGTTTTGGGCATGACCTGTTTTGGCCCACCACCAGCCCTTAGAATGGCCCAAACGGGCGCCTGGACCCCTGTACTAGTGCCCACTTGGCCCGCGAGCCTTAGCCCAAACCAGTTGGAGCCAAAACGAGTCCACTAGGCACACTGTGGCCAAAATTTTTTTTTCCTTGGGACTCCAAAACAAGTGGTTTTGGCCCCCTTTGAGCGTGTTTGGGCTTGTTATGGCCTGCCAAAGGTGCCAAAAAGCAAGTTCCGAAAAAGGGCCATTGTGGGACCAAAAAAGGGGGTCAAAAATGGGTCAAAAACACGTGCTTCCAAAATGATCCTTGATCACTTGGGGTGCCCAAGCAAGTGAATTGAGCACGTCTTGAGCCCGCTTTGATCCATTTTGGCCCATTACACCCAAGCCCTAGCCTTTCAAATGTCGTTCAAGGCCATTCCAACTTGTACACCTGTGGCCTACCTTAGAGCCACACTGGGGAGCCATCTAGAGCTGGGGAGAGGGGTGTAGATTAGAGGGCATATTAACCCCCAACCTCATTTACCTGGTAGAAGTTTTATGATGTTGAGTTTGGGCACATGGTCCGGGATAGCGGGTGTGTGCATTTTATTTGGGTCCTATCATAATCGAAATTCTGTGCCTGTCTCTACATGCTACCGTTTGCCGTCTCGTGTACAATCAGGTTATGGCTGAATCATTGAATATTGTTTGCATGAGTCGTTGATGTTGCTGAGCCTGCCATCCCTCCACCGAAAATGAGTTAGCTGTCTATTGCCTCATTCTTCCATGGCGACAACAATCGGCGAGGCGTACCTTGGGAAACTTCTCCCTGTGCCATGGTGCAGTGCATCTATGTGCATGCTTTTTGAACTCCAACGGTTTGTAGTTGGGGGGGGGGGGTCCATTCAAAATCCAAATCTGTTTTGTGAATATTGCAAAAGAAATGATCCCCTTTGGACTACAATTTGGTGTATTTGTTCAATGACATATGGCCTTCCCAAAGCCAAACCTTGAGCCCAAAACTCAACGAAGGTGGACCGGGGCATAGGTGCCAAGTTGGGAGGTGTCCTTCAGAATCTAGCCAATTTTCGCCCAAAACTGCCTTGAAACCAACTTAAAACAGCCAAGTGAAGAAAAAAGGATAGCATGTGCCATAACCGTCTTTCTGTGCTTGTGTCACAGAGCCTTTAATTGCCCCCCACCTCCACGATATGCCTGAGAAACGGCCCCAAAATGCCCCAGAATGCCACAGAATGGACACACTTTGGCAGACACAACCCCATACCAAGAATGAAGAATGGTCATATCTCAGGCTTCGTGGCTCAAAAACCAATACTGAGGGCACCTTGCCCACCTGCAACTGCCCGCTTTTTGTGGTTTTCACTCCTTAGAATGGCCCAAACGAACACCTAGACCCCTATACCAGTGTGCACTAGCACTTGCCAAGGCAGCACAGAGAGCCCAAAAAGAGCAGGCCCAAATGGGTCCACTGCGGGTCCCCAGGGACCCCAAAATGACTTCTTTCAACATTCTTTCCCCAATCCAGCTCGAATTTTGTGTACTTGTTTCATGACAGGTGCAGTTTGGGCCGAACACTCAACGATCCCACAGCATAGGCGCCGAATTCTGTAGACACCGCACAATTCACCCAGTTTTGGCCCAAGGCAGTCTTTTTTTCTCAGTCCAAAACGGCCCTAAGAGCCACTCAAATGGCCAAACTAGGAGGGACAAAGGTCATACATTGCAACTTGCTTGCCTTGTCCGTGCCAAACAGGGTTGTTTCACCTTCTAATGCCACCATATATCCGAGAAATGATAAAAAAACCAAAAGTAGGCCAGAATCTTGAAATGTATTTGGTTACCCCTCACTATGACACCCACGCCACTATGAACCCCCCACACACAGAACTTCGTTGAGACAAGCGTTTCTGCACCACACAACCCCCTTAGAACCCCCAAGAGGTATTTTTCAAACAATGGTGGGGGGTTCACCAACCCTGGCATGGTATTCAAATTCTGAGCCCCCCCCCCCCCTCTGCCATCAGCAAATCAAATTTGATACGACAACTTTTGCCTCTGAACCTCCGAAACCACTATCATTTGCTGAGCGCATTAATGACCAGTATGCCTGTTACCGAATCTGGTGATAAATTGTTCCAACATGTATTCGTGGGCACTTCAGCTTCCAATACCCAGCGAAGCATCATTAGAATTTCTTGCGTGTGAAATTTGATCAGAGAAATGCACCAATGGCTTGGGCATTTCTTGGGAGCGGTTGGAGGTGGTCGTTTGACAGAATTTTTTTTTGAAAAAAATGCATCTTTTGAAATGAATTCCACCCACACGAGCGGTGGTTTCTTTGCCTTGTACACTTGCTGAGTAGCTGGCACTGCCTCTCTTCCCTGCAACCCACTTGGTGCGTTTCCAAAGCCACGCCTGGAGGAGACGTTCCACAAAGTTGAACAGAGAAACAAAATTATTCCTAAGAAGTAGACTTCAGATTGGTGCTTTTCCAACGACACGCTGGGGTGGTTCCACAAAACTGTACAGAGAAACAAAATTCTTTCCTTAGAAATACACTTCAGATTAGACTACATTCATTGTTGCAATGTCCCTCTGAAAAAAGATGCAAAGGATGCCACCACTTGCAGTATCACATCTCCTATTTGCATTCTGTCCCTGCTCCATACTCCACACTAAAACCCTGCAAACTTTATAGTTTCGTGAAGCGCCTTTGCCCCTGTGAAAATGTTTCGCAAAGCGCTTTCTCTGGCGAAAGTGTTGCGCAAAACACTTTCACCAGGAAAATGTTTTGCGAAACACTTTCCCCAGCGCGGTACATTGACTGCCAGGACAGCAAAAAACAGCGTTGTAATTTTTTGTTTTTGGCACGCGAAACATTTTCCAGGGGCCAAACACGCTTAGCGAAAGTACAATAGATTAGAAACTCTTTGCTAAGACGTCACGAAAAACCCCCAAGCAATTGGCGAAACTCCAAGCGCTTTTAGCTCAACGTAAGCGTTTCGTGAAGCGCTTACGTTGAGCCAAAAGCGCTTGGAGTTTCGCCTTCCATTTGTTGTAACGCTTCGCGAAGCGTTTCTACTATAATCTATGGTCATTGGACCCTACTCCAAATTATACACCAAATCCACACCTGCCTCAGCATGCACAAAGCACATCCCACACTTAAGGGACCGTTCAACAGGCCGGTTAAAATTCTATTGCCTTCGGCAGTGCACCTCGAAGAGAGGTTGACAGTCAGCCAATCAGTCCCTGAGCCAGCAAGCAGGCAGTCAGACAGATACACACAGTTTGGGTTTTTGGTCAGTGGCAGATGCGGCCACAAGCAGCAGCGACGCCATTCGCCACAATCCAAGTAGTGGCCGAGTGGTAACGCAGCCGGCCGGCATCCGTGTGATCGGCGGTTCGGTGTCTGCCCACGTTGGCGCCACCGCCGGCGGCGGCGCTAAAAGTCAGCAGATCAGGATTCAAACCGACGCCTGCACATCTGGCATCGGCTGCGCTACCGTTGGACTGCTGGCCGTGTTACCAGCGCCGTGCGTCCCCACTGCTTGTAGCCTATTAAGCAAAAACTTTTGACCCCCCCCCCACCCCCCCCCCTACCCACCCCCCCACCCCCCCCTCAAAAAGTGATATCCAGTTTTAGGGGGTAGAGGCCTCAAAATCAAAAAATCCATTGGGGGATGCTCTTATTGGGCAAAATAATGATTTTACAAGGGGTTGGACATCCAATATCATGCCTTGGGGTATGCTACGCGAATGACCCCAGAAAAGGGGGGTATATGACGCCCGCGCCTGCGCTTGATCTAACAACCTCTCTTCGAGGTGATTTAGGCATGACAACCTGCTTTTTGACCTTGTTCTCCTCACAACAATCCCAAATGCCTTGGATTTTCCCCGTGCACACTGTGCAGCTTGCGTGCTAAGCGCCTTAAAGCAGTGTGGCTGTGCGCAGAGTACACAGTGCAGAATCTTGCGGGGCCGTGCAGTGCACACACACACACACACAGACACACACGATTGACACGAGACGAACAGACGTTACAAGGCAGCACAGCACTGGTCGCTTACGAATCTCGTCAGGCCAAAGAAAAGCAGTCGAAGAAGCAGTAATTGTCATGAGGCTCGGCGCCGTTCGAAAAACAACAGACACTAAGAAATACACGCGCGACCGCGCACCTTGAGAACCACAACAAAAACAAGAGCACAAGAAAAGCCGTTAGAGAGAACTGCCCAAAAGCCGCCGAGCAGCCCAGACGTCTTCTATTCGAAAAAAGAAAAAAATCGGCACTCAGAACACACACACACACACACACACATTCACACACATTTGCAACTCAGTCCAAATTGCTTGGGTACAACCCCGGCTGGCAAACCCAACGTAAATGATGTGCAGACTTCACATTGTACGGGATGGACAAAATGTGCCCGTGCAGTGTGTCGTATGCACCGTGTGAAATATGTGGTGGGCGCAGTTTGTAGCGCACAATAAATCCGTGCGGAGTGCACCGTCACGCGCGTGGTGCACGCCGTGCCGTGTCCTTTCACCGCGAGCTCGGTCCCAACCATTTAGTCTTGATTCGGGTCGTGATGAGGGGCGTGGGGCGGGTTGTGAGTGAGGGCTCTGATGAGGGGCAGCTCGCACCTCCAAGACACGAAACGACTGGAGCGCGTGGCCATCCGAATGCCCCGTGGCCACAGTACTCCTTTGGACGTAATCCAGGGATCGATTCGTGAACAGCATCAGGTAATCGGTGAAGGCCTGATCGACGTCAAAGATACCCATGTACCCTCCCACGGACTGGGCCCACGACTGATTCACGAGGTGCTCGGGCAAGCCACGCCGGGCGGTGATGGTGATGTACGAGCTCTCGTATTCTGAGATCAGAAAAACGGACAGTGGAAAGCCCTGGACAGTGGTAAAGGGTATGGTAGGCGCAAGGAGCACAGCTGGGGTGTTGGGTTTGGCAGCGGTGAAGGATACAGACAGGGATCGGGGCGGGTCGCACATATCTCCGTTCGTATGCCGCCTGCGTGGACAAGGGGCACGTGGTGCTTCTCATGCGTCACCTTGAAGGGGAGAAGGGTGATCGGCAGTTCCAGAGCGGTTGCAGAGCGGTCACAGGGGATGCGAAAGCGGTCGGGGGGGCGGTTACTGGCGGTTGGAAGTGCGGTTGGGGCTGGTGTTGGGGTATGGGAATGCCTTTGGCGTGGAGTTAGGACCGGAGTGTTCGGGGGGAGCCCCCCCCCCCCGGTTCAAGCGATTGCCTGCCGCTGTCATACCCCTGATCGCAGCTGCGCTCACCCCTGCCACACCCTTCACCCCTGCCACACCCTTCACCCCTGCCACACCCTTCACCCCTGCCATACCAATGATCCCTGCTGGACCCCTCACACCTGCTATAGCCATGACTCCAGCTGGCCCTGGCTCCTGTCATCTTCACCTCTGTGCACCCACGGCCGTAACCAGACCATACCCCTCACCCGTTGCCAAAACCATGACCGCCTTTGGCGCCTTGTAGAATTTTTCTTTGGCGCCTTTGGCGCCTGGTATTTCCTATGCTTTCTGGGCCAAGGTGACGGTCCCCCCCCCCCCCACAGGGTTGAAGGGGCGGGGATTTCAAGGGGAGGGGAGGGTAACGCCAACAGAAACGAACGTTCATGTGGACGCTCTCCCCAGTCGTACCCCTCACTCCTGCCATAGCCCTCGTGCCTCAGCATAGCCCTCGCCGGTGCCAAAACCATGACCCCAGCTGCACCCCCAACTGCCATTCCCCTCGCCCCTGCCATACCCTTCACCCCTGCCATCCCCCTCGCCCCTGCCATACCCACGGTGGTCCATGCGGGTTTATCACGCAACAGCGACTCCTCGACGGAATTCAACACGCAGCCCACGTCCACGCTCTGGACCAACGTGGTCTCAAGCTGCAGGATTTGACTGAGAGTGTCCAGGATGATCCCCAGCACCGCCTGTGTGACCTGCGCGTGGGATATGAAAGACGCAATCTCCTTTTCCGATGCGTCTGGCTTGCATCGTGGCGGGTGTGCTGGTCGGGGTGCGAGAAGGCGTGCAGGACATGGGTGGTGTGGGCGATGGTATCGCAACCCATGGGCCTGATAACCTCCGTTGAGTTGCCAATCACGCACTCGGTCGCTGCACGCGACACTGGCAACGCAGTTGCGTGGGTAGCTTTGTCAGATGGGGGACTGGGGATGGGGATGGGGATGGGCACGCAGAGGGGGACGAGGGTGTGGACGGGGAGGGGGTCAGGATGGGTACATGGGTGGGGACGGGGATAGGGATGGAGATGGGGACGGGGATGGATGGGGACAGGAATGGGGCCAGGGATGGCGTTGGGAAGGGGTTGGGGACCGGAAGGGGGATGGGATGGGCGTGTGTACATCCAAACGGCCCGGCGAAAGAGGCATCCGTTTGCAAAGTCGGGTCCTCCTTTCGATAAGGCTGTTGCTAGCACGAAGGGGGGAGGGTTTCAGAACGGCGCGAGGGAGGGGCACCCCGGCTCTGCAAACTCCCCAAAGGAGCATTGGATATCCGCCGAAGCACCGTTTTAAAAGGCCCAGAATCCACTTCGATTGCAGTTCTCGGGGTTTTATACAAAAAAGGATCTGGTTGCAGTTTTAGGTCCCTCTATGGCGGGCTAAGAGCCATTTTGGATCCTGTAGAAATGAGGATTTGAGGTAGGCTGAGGTATCGGTGTGTGGAGTAGTGTATACAGACCTAAGCCCCGTTCCACAACAATACATCTGCATGCCCGTGGGGCTGCGAGACCACACACCTCTCCGGTAGCCACGAGCGCAGTCACCGCATCCATTACTGCGACGGAAAAGCCGGCCACAGCTCGCGGCATCCCAAGGACCGCCGTCTTGAGAATGGTGGCGAGGGAGGCCTTGCGGATGGGGTCTGGGGCCAGAGCCTGCGCAGCCATTTGGCCGACCGTTGTGACCGTGTTGTTTGCCATCTGCAGGCGCTCCTCCAGCGCAGATGCCGGGATCTGTGACAACAGCTCTGCAGTGGAGCGCAACTCCTCCAGCGTGATTGCTGTTGGATTCTGGAGCGGGTACGATTGCAGCGTGGGCAGCACCTGTGAAGAAGGCGGTCGGGACACCGTAGGGAGGGTGCACAGCGTTCGGTAGGAGTGGAAAGGCGTGATGTAAGCCGCACGCACGCAGGGTTTCTGCATCATCCTTGATTTCGCCGCAAACCCCTTTCCATGCTCCCCCGTGCTTGTCTGTGGTCTTCCGTGGCATTCCCATGGCTGCCCAATTCTCCTGTCGATTACAAATCAGGCGATAGTGTGTCAAAAGCAAGCAATTCGTTGCCTTACCCCTACTTCCCACACGCCATCACATCTCGCCAAAAAAAAATGAATGAATGAATGAATGAATGAGAGGCGCGTCGGTGCACAGAGTCAAGCAAAGCACGAAACAGGGCCCACTGTCATTTGGAGAAGCGCGCCTCCACATTTCTGCTGCGCCTTCGTTGCCCATGTTCTGGCGTTGTTCTCCATCAAGCCATCTGGCGGCGCTCAACGAGTGTTCAGGCTGTCACTGGGTACCATGGGTACGGAGCCACGACCTCCTGCAAAGCAGAGCCTTGAATGCCAGAATTTGATTTCTGGTGCTGCGAATGTCTGGACAGACACCCATACGGCACCGATCCCGCTCCTCCGTAATGGTCTTCTCCATACCTTTTGCTGCTTCTGTACAGGAGCTGTGGGCTCGTCGAAAGAAGACGTGCAAAAAACTAAAACGGGAGGCAAATAACAACAACAGTAACACCAAAGCAACCAAAGCAGCAGCAACAAATAACAACAGCAACAGCAACAGAAGCTGCAATAGCAATGGCGAGCACCATTCCCCAATTTGCGTAATTTTCCGTGATTTTCAATTTTGGCCCATCTGCGTGGCATCCATGATTCCGTGCCAGGGATAAAGCAGAAAACTGCTGTATGACATTGGCTGCGGCTGAGGGTGATATCAGAGTTGTGATATCGGGTGTGCAGTCTTGGGTGCAATACCCAGTGTGTGATAGTGTGTGATTGGGTATGTGATTGAGGGTGTGTGATACTGTGCATGCGATACAGGGGAGGTGATTCGCAGGCGCATGCGCAGAGGCAAATACCGGCACAAGGGACAAGTCCGGGTACAGGTACGGGGATAGGTACAGGTACAGGTAGAGGGCACCGGGATGGATATCAGCCCACAATATGCAATGCGGCATGCAGGGCACCGCGCGCCAGGGACAGGGTGTCGGACACGGGGTGTCGGGGGGTTGCTGCGTACCTGGCTTGACGGCAGCGGCTGCACGGTGATGGGGGTCTGCACTGGCAGCGACACGGCCCCCCGGGCATCCCTCACGTACATCAGAAGCATGAGCTCGCCTGGGGTGGCAGGGGTCAAGAACGTTAGGCTGGGACTTGCGGACCATCCTCCGTCCGCACTCAGGGGCACCTGCACACAATAGCACAGGGTTTGGACTGGGAGGTCTGTGCACAAAGAAGAGCGTGGGCAAAGCACCTTCAGCTGCCGGAGCTCTGAGGGATGGACGCATGCTGCACCGCCGCGCGCGAGGCAAAGTGCCACACGGGGACGCAACACCAAGAAAAAGTGGATGGGCAGCAACAACGACAGAAAGGGAGGAGGACAAACCGGTGGCGCACGCTGTTCTGTGGCGGAGAAGACGGCGGAGAGCTCAAGAGGAGTGTCTAATGAAACCATTTCCCAACTTCTGAGGAGGGGAGGGGAGGGGGGGGGGGGGACGAAGGGCGAGCCCCTTCGAGCCCAGCAAGCCACACGGCGGCAGGCGGCATTTGGATGTTGGTATCGCATCGGCGGTGAAGTGAAAAAACATGTGCGCCGTGGGACCTCAGCAGCACCATCCTGCGTCGTCACTCAGCACCTCCTTTATCCCCCCTTGATCCCCAGTCCACGTCCCATTCATGTTGCGTATCCCCCGCGTGCGCGGCGGTGCAGTGGCCCCCAATGACCCAATGATCACACCCATTCTCAGACAACAAGGCGGACATAAGAAGACAGGAGGGGTGGGCGGCCGCTTAACAAGTGTCCGCTCAATGGAGCGGGGGCTACTTGTGTCAAAGACGCAACAGCGCTCGGCACGCTAAACCACCACCGCATGAGAGTACTGGATCGCCTCAGAGGAGAGCCACCACTTCGCCCGCTGACCCGTGACACCAAAAGCACGTGGCCATTGGCCCGCCGAGACATGGGGCGACTTCAGAGGACGAATTAGCCCTCAGACCCGATTGGGTCCCGCATTGCCCACTCGACTACAGGGGCCCCGGTATGTGCGTGGGCCATGCCATCTTCTTGTGCAGTTGATGCAGCAGCCCGACCGCTGCCGTGAGCTCGTGGGCAAAATGGCCCGCATCACGAATGACAAGCGAAGGACACGCAGGGGCAGAGGAATCATGACCACAGAAACGGGACCGGGGGATTGACGGGCATCGACCACGGCGCCTGCACGTACCTCCTGCGGACCCTACTGAGCCCCCTCCAGCGATGCATTGGAACGGGGGGGGGGTACCCCCCCCCCCTCCAGGGCGCCCAGCCTATGCCCAGCCACTGTCCCCCTGACGCCAAGTGCCAGCTTCAATGGCATTTGTAACCGACAGTAACCGCCCCCAACCGCCTGGGCGACCTCCTCCAACCGCCTGCCTAACCGCTTCTGGAACCACCTCTGAGGCCCCTCCCCTTCTAATGCATCCCTGGCCCCCTCTCCCCCCCAACAGGTCAAACCCCGACTTCACGAGGGTTGCCATTCTGCACAGAAACATCGCCCGGGGCCCCGGTGCATTCGCTGCGATGCTGTTCGTTCGCCCTCGACACACCGGCACAAGTGCCGGGCCTGCGGGGGCGTATCCCGTGCACAGGACGCCGTGGCGGTCCGGCCCCCGTTCTCCGGCTTCTCTTCGGCCTCTGTCAGACCCCTGGGCCCCGTCCTCCGCGAGGCCGTGTACTTCTGCGTGTCCTCTGTGGACCCGCGCGGCTTCTTCGGGGGCCCCGCCCCCGGCCCTCCCCCACGCCCTCTCCCTCTCCCTCTGCCCCTCGGGCCCGATGATCAACACGAGACCTCGTCGGCCGAGGCGCTCGCGCGGTACACGAGGCGGTACTCGAAGGGGGCGTCGCCCTCCGGGTCGGTCCACAGCGATGGGGCCGTGGCCACGGTCAGCGGCTGCATCGCGGTCGGGGCGGTGCCGGGCGAGACGGTCAGCGGGGCGATGGGGGTCGCGGGGGCGGAGGGCGCGGGCGGGTAATTGATGTCGATCCGGTTGTGGGCGCGGTAGGCGCGGCCGCTGGCGATGTCCTCGACGGTGATGACGAAGTCGTACTGCGGCGCCGAGAAGCTCCGGGCGGCCATTGAGAGGGCGAGGGTTCCGGCGCCGGGGCCGTGAGGGGGCGCGAGGACGCCCAAGGGGGGCTGCACCGACCACCGGGCCTGGGACGGAGAGGAGTGTGGGGGCTGGGGGCACGGCGGATGGAGCGGAGGGGGAAGCTGATGAGGATAAACGGGGGAGGGGGGGGCTTTCTTACGGAAAAATAGACCCCTGAACGGGATGTGCCCAACGGAGGCGGCGTTGGGGCAGCAACCCGCGTGGGCAGTAACCGACGGCGGTTAAGCGATCGCCGGGGGTTGGTCGCTTGTGCAGGACCGACGTGTCGTTTCCACAGCAAACGCTGTCCAAGAAAAAAGGCAGCGAAGGGCCGCAAGGGGACACGTGGTGCGACCACTACCGGGGGGGCACGGGGATTTTCGGGTGGGAAATTTCGGTGCCTTGTGTACAGTCCCGGGGACCACAGCCCGTGGGATACACAGCGGATGCACGGCACATATCTTTACGGGGTACACACGGGGGTACACAACATCATTCGGGGGGGGCACGCGGGATACGCACCGGCACAACGACCGATCCGGACGTGCAATACACGGGGCACCAGTACCCCCCGGCGGAAGACAAATGTTGGCTGCCGACCCGCGGCGCAGGGAATCGGGCGGGGGGGCCGATCTGAGGAACGGAATTGTCCCCTGCCGCAATACCCCCCCCCCGGCAATTAATAAGAAATGATCCCGCAGACGCACACCCCAGCGCGCTCAAGTCAGTGCTGGAGTCGGCAAACCCCCGCATGGACTCGGAGTGTGCATCTGGATGCCCCTGGTCAACGGCACGGGCAACAGCCCCATCTCCGGGACAGCCGACCCCCGGAGTAGTCAAACAGGACAAGTCATCCGGGGGCTCCGTTGACACAACCAAAACACGTTCGGGCCCACAGAGGGTCAGAATGAGCAGTGGCGAGAGGCCAATAGGCGCCGCCAAAGGCACACAATCGGATACCGAGGCCGTGTGCCAAACCCCCCCCTGTACCCCCCTCCGCCCCCTGTACCAGCAGCACCCACCGCAGCAACGCCCCGCCAGCACCTGATATTGCCCCGTCCGCAAGGAGGTCAGCTTGTACAGCATCGCCTGCAGGGTCAGCGGCTGGTGGGCGTTGTGCACCTTCGGGCCCCAGAGCTCCAGCTCGGCCCCTCTCCAGGTCCGGGTCGCGGTGAGGGTGGCCGTGCGGCTGGGGGTCCCGGACCGCGTGGGGGTCTCGGTGACCGTGGGCACGGGGGTGGCCGTCACCGACCCACTGCGCGTCATCCGCTGTGTGGGGGTGGCGGTCCCGGTGTGGCTGCGGGTGGCGGTGGAGGTCGCGGACGCCGTGTGCGTGCGGGTCCGCGTGCCGGTGCTGGTGCGGGTAGCGGTCGAGGAGGCGGTGCGCGTGCTCGACGCGGAGGGGGTGCTGGTGCCGCTGCGGGTCGGGGTGGCGGAGGACGAGGGGGTCGCGGAGGGGGTGAGGGTGCCGGTGGGAGAGCGCGTGCACGTGTGGGAGGGCGTGCACGTGCCGCTGGAGGTGGCGGTGGCGGTCGCCGTGAGCGACCCCGTCTGCGTCGCGCTGTGCGTCGCAGTGGCGGTCGGGGTCCCCGTGCGCGACCGGGACGGCGTGGATGTGGGCGTGGGGGTCAGGGACCGCGTCGCCGTCGCGGTGGCGGAGCACGTGGACGTCGTCGTGGGCGTGGACGTCAGGGAGCCGGTCGGGGTCGGGGTGGCCGTGGCGGTGGCGGTGGGGGAGCCCGTGGGGGTGCCTGTGGGGGTGGCCGTCGCGGTGGGCGTGGGGGTCGGGGTGGCGGTGGGGGAGGGGGTCGGGCTGAGGGTCGGGGGCAGAGAGGGCGTGGCGCTGCTGGTGGCGGTGGCGGTGCCGGTGCCGGTGCCGGTGGACGTGGGCGTGGGGCTGCAGGTCGATGTTGGGGTGTCTGTGGGCGTGGCGGACGGGGTGGCGGTGGGCGTGGGCGAGGGGGAGGGGGAGGGGGTGGACGTCGGGGTCTGGGAGGGCGTGCCGGAGGACGAGGGCGTGGCCGTGGCAGTGGCGCTGAGGGTGCAGGTGGCCGTTCTGGACGGGGACCGGGTGTTCGTGGCCGTCGAAGAGGGGGAGGCGGTGGCCGTTGCGGTGGCGGTGCTGGTGCGGGTGGCGGTGGGGGTGCGGCTGCAGGAGCTCGTGGGGCTCGCGGTGGGCGTGTCGGTGGGGCTGGGCGTGGCCGTGCGTGTGGGCGTGGCCGTGGGCGTGTCGGAGGTGGTGGGGGTAGGGGTGGGGCTGGGCGTGGGGGTGGGGGTGGCCGTGGGGCTGTGGGAGGCCGTGGGTGTGGTGCTGGACGTGGGCGTGGGCGTGGGCGTGGGCGTGGCCGTGGCGGTCCCGGTCGCGGTCTCGCGCACGGTGTGCGTCGCCGTGGGCGTGGGCGTGCCCGTCGCCGTGCCGGTGCCCGAGCGCGTGTGCGTGGGCGTGGCGGTGGCCGTGGCGGTGGGGGAGCGGGTCCGCGAGGGCGTGTCCGTCGTCGTCGGGCTGCACGTGACCGCGGGACTTGCGGTGAAGCCCAGCGTGGCTGAGAGAGTGGGCGTGGCGCTGCAGGACGCGGTGGGGCTGGTGGTGCGGGTGGGCGAAGGGGTGGCGGTAGGCGTTAGAGTGGCCGTGCTCGTTGGCCTGGAGGAGGAGGTTGGGGTGCTGGAGCTCGAGAGCGACGGTGTGCGTGTGGGCGTCGGCGTGCGGGTGTGGCTGTTCGTCGCTGAGGGCGTCCCTGTGGGCGTCGCTGTGGGCGTGCGGCTGCCGGTGCAGGAGCGGGACGGCGTGGGCGTGGGCGTTGCGGTGCGCGAGGCCGTCAGCGTGAGCGATTCTGACAGAGTCAACGCGGGTGACTGGGTCGGGGGGACGGAGCGCGTGGGGGTGGGTGTTGGTGTCAAGCTGACGGTAGCCAAGAGCGACGGCGACGAGGTTGGGGTCGGTGTGCGTGTGTGGGTGCTGGAGCTTGTGCACGAAGGCGTAGACGTCGCCGTGGGGGTGTGTGTGGGAGAGGGTGACGCAGATGGTGTGCCAGTCGCAGTGAATGTGGCCGAGGCAGTGGAACTTGCTGTGGGCGATGAGGTTTGAGTCGGGGTACAGGACGGGGTGCGGGATGGAGAAGCCGAAAGCGTCGCGGTTGTGGAGGGTGTGGGAGTGAGTAATGGCGACGCGGTGCTGCTGAGAGTCGGCGAGGGCGACGGTGTGAGGGTTGGAGTCGTGGTTGCAGAGGGCGTGCCTGTGGATGACTGAGTCTGCGTTTCGGAGGGCGTGGCGGTGGACGTCGGTGTGGGTGTGGGCGTGGGGGTCCCTGTTGGGCTGCTGCTGGACGTCAAAGTGCACGTGCAGGAGGGAGTGAGTGATGCTGACGGGGTCACGGATGGTGTAACGGACGGCGTGCCGGAGTGTGTCCTGGTTTGTGCACTGGATGGTGTGGCTGTTGGGGTGCCTGATGGCGTCGGGGTGGCGCTGGGGGTCGGAGATGCTGAAGCCGTCCGTGTTGGTGTATGCGTTGGCGTTTGGGTTGCTGACCTGGTGGGGGTTTGGGTGACTGTGGGGGTTTGGCTTTGTGTGACCGAGGCTGTGGGCGTGCCTGTGGGCGTGTTGGACGGCGTGATTGACGGTGTGGGCGATAGCGTCCCGGATGGCGTCGATGATGGTGTGCATGAGGGTGTGCACGATGGTGAAAAGCTTGGTGTGAAGGTGGGCGTGGGTGTGGGTGTGGACGACGGTGTCAAGGTATTGGTGTAGCTCGCGGTCAACGATAGAGGTGGTGTGTGCGTTGGCGTTGCTGTTGGGGTGTGTGTCGGGCTGCCTGTTGGCGTCGTCGTTTGGGTGTGGGTTGATGTGGGTGAGGGTGTGTGGGAAGGCGTGCAGGAAACTGATGGCGTGGGTGACAGTGTCGGCGTGGGTGTCGGCGTCTCTGTGGGAGTTGGCGAGAGCGATGGCGTTGGCGTAACGCTCCGTGTCACCGAAAACGTGGGTGAGCTGGTCAGTGAGTTTGTGACTGTGCTTGAGGATGTGGGCGATGGGGTGGGCGATGGTGACGGCGTTTGTGTGGCGGATGGGGTGCATGATGCTGTTGCGGATGGTGTCCCCGTGGGCGTCGCTGTGAGTGTGGGCGACGACGTTGATGTCAGGCTTGCAGATGAAGAGCATGAGGAGGTCGGTGTGGACGTGTGACTTGCAGTTGGTGTGGGTGTCCTGGTGTATGTACTGGACGTTGTGACTGACATTGTGCTTGATGGTGTGCATGACAGGGAACATGACGGTGTGCATGATGGGGAGGCCGTGAAAGTCAGTGTGGGTGTGGCTGTGGGCGTCCACGATGGCGTCCCAGAGACACTTGCAGTCGCAGAGGATGAAGGCGTTGGGGTGGGGGTTGAGGTGTGCGTGAGCGTGGTGGAAGGCGTTGGTGAGATTGTGAACGTGGGGGTATTGCTCGGTGTATACGAGAATGTGGGTGTGCCCGTGGCAGCAAGCGAAGGGCTGCTTGAGGGGGTGGCTGATGGTGTGAGTGAGGGAGTGCCCGATGGTGAGCCAGACGGTGTGTTCGATGGTGACACGGTTGGTGTCTGTGTGGGGGTGCCTGTGAGCGTGGGTGATGACGTTGGTGTTTGGCTTACACTAGCAGACAGCGTAGGTGATGGTGTGACCGAGGGTGTGCCCGATGGGGTGCATGTTGCTGAAACACTTGATGTGCACGTCACTGTGGGTGTGGGTGTGAATGATGGTGTCGGCGAAGTACTGAAGCTCATGGACACGGATGGGGTGTGTGTAGGTGTCAAGCTCCCTGTTTGCGTCTGCGTGGGGGTGCATGTTGGCGTGGTGGTATGGGTGCATGTTGATGTTGGGGAGGGTGTAGTGGACGATGTGCAAGAGCTTGAGGGCGTGGGTGACGGTGTATGCGTTGGTGTCTGCGTCTCTGTGGGAGTTGGTGAGGGTGTGACTGTTGGGGTGTGGCTGGGTGTAGGAGACGGGGTAGGAGTGGTCGTGGGTGAATCTGTGACAGTGGCTGAGCATGTGGGCGATGGGGTGGGCGATGGTGACGGCGTTCGTGTGGGCGATGGGGTGAATGATGGTGTTGTGGATGGTGTCTCTGTGGGTGTGACGGTAGGTGTGGGAGATGACGTTGGTCGTAAGCTACTAGTAGAAGAGCACGACAAGGTTGGTGTGGATGTCTGACTTGCGGTGAGTGTTGGCGTCCCAGTGAATGTAATGGACCTTGTCGTTGACGTTGTAGGTGTGGATGTGCATGATGATGTGAATGATGGTGTGCACGATTGGGAGGCTGTCAGGCCGGGCGTAAGGGTGCTCGTGCGTGACAGTGAGAGTGTGCCAGACGGTGATAGTGTGAACGACAGCGTAGGTGATGGTGTGACCGAGGGTGTGCCCGATGGGGTGCATGTTGCTGAAACACTTGATGTGCACGTCGCTGTGGGTGTGGGTGTGAATGATGGTGTCGGCGAAGTACTGAAGCTCATGGACAGGGATGGGGTGTGTGTAGGTGTCAAGCTCCCTGTTTGCGTCTGCGTGGGGGTGCATGTTGGCGTGGTGGTATGGGTGCATGTTGATGTTGGGGAGGGTGTAGTGGACGATGTGCAAGAGCTTGAGGGCGTGGGTGACGGTGTATATGTTGGTGTCTGCGTCTCTGTGGGAGTTGGTGAAAGTGTGGCTGTGGGGGTGTAGCTGGGTGTAGGAGACGGGGTAGAAGTGGTCGTGGGTGAATCTGTGAAAGTGGCTGAGCATGTGGGCGATGGCGTTGCTGAGGGACTTCGTGAGAGGGTGAGGGAAGGGGTGACGGACGGCGTGGCAGATGCGGTACTAGTGAAAGTGCAAGCGGATGTAGGCGACGACGATAAGGTTCCCGATGGTGTCATCGACGGTGTGTCGGATGGTGTGACTGTCATTGTCGTAGTGCCTGTGTTCATACGAGTGGAAGTGGTTGTAGGCGATGGTGTTGGTGTGGGGCTGCTGCTCGCAGTAATCGTGACAGTCGGTGTCGGCGTCTGTGTGGTACTGCGTGTGTGCGTCATCGTGGGTGTGCTGGTAGGTGTGCTGGTGGGGCTGACTGAAGACGTGCTCGATACCGATGGTGTGGGCGATAACGTTGACGACCAGGTGCCCGATGGGGTAACTGAGGGTGTATCCGATGGTGTGATGGACGTCGTGCCCGATGGTGTGCTTGACGGCGATGGTGTCGGTGTAACGGTTGCTGTGCCTGTGCGTGTGGATGACACCGTAGGCGTAAGACTGCTGCTGGCAGAGGCCGTCAGCGTTGGCGTTGGGCTCTGACTCGCCGTCTGCGTCTCGGTGACGGTGCGTGTGTTCGTGATTGTAGGTGTATTTGTTGGTGTAAACGAGGGTGAAATGGAGGGGGTCGAAGAGGCTGATGGCGTGGCCGACGGCGTGGATGATGGTGTCCACGATGGTGTGCCCGATGACGTGGGCGATGCGGTGCTTGACGGCGATGGCGTTGGTGTAACCGTTGCTGTCCGTGTGCATGTGGGTGACGACGTCGGCGTGGGGCTGCTGCTAGCAGACAGGGTCGGCGTTGGTGTGGGCGTCGAGCTTGCTGTCCGTGTTGCAGTGGCCGTATGTGTCTCCGTGCTGGTAGGTGTACTTGTAGGCGTTAGTGCCGCTGTATGGGACGGTGTGCAGGACACTGATGGTGTGGCTGATGGCGTAGCTGATAGTGTGCCCGATGGCGTGCCCGATGCCGTGCCCGATGGTGACAGACTGGATGTCCACGTGGCGGTGCATGTCGGGGTGGACGACGGTGTCGGCGTGTTGCTGCAGCTGGCGGAACACGACGGCGTGTGTGTGGGCGTCGGACTCGCTGTGCCAGTCGCCGTGGGGGTGCATGTTGGCGTGGTCGTTGGTGTGTGGGTTGCTGTGGGGGAGGGTGTGATGGACGTTGTGCATGAGACCGACGGCGTGCACGACGCTGTGCGCGTCATCGTCGGCGTCCTTGTGCTGGTCGGTGTTCCCGATGGTGTCATCGACGGTGTGTCGGATGGTGTGACTGTCATTGTCGTAGTGCCTGTGTTCATACGAGTGGAAGTGGTTGTAGGCGATGGTGTTGGTGTGGGGCTGCTGCTCGCAGTAATCGTGACAGTCGGTGTTGGCGTCTGGCTCGGTGTTGGCGTCTGTGTGGTACTGCGTGTGTGCGTCATCGTGGGTGTGCTGGTAGGTGTGCTGGTGGGGCTGACTGAAGACGTGCTCGATACCGATGGTGTGGGCGATAACGTTGACGACCAGGTGCCCGATGGGGTAACTGAGGGTGTATCCGATGGTGTGATGGACGTCGTGCCCGATGGTGTGCTTGACGGCGATGGTGTCGGTGTAACGGTTGCTGTGCCTGTGCGTGTGGATGACACCGTAGGCGTAAGACTGCTGCTGGCAGAGGCCGTCAGCGTTGGCGTTGGGCTCTGACTCGTCGTCTGCGTCTCGGTGACGGTGCGTGTGTTCGTGATTGTAGGTGTATTTGTTGGTGTAAACGAGGGTGAAATGGAGGGGGTCGAAGAGGCTAATGGCGTGGCCGACGGCGTGGATGATGGTGTCCACGATGGTGTGCCCGATGACGTGGGCGATGCGGTGCTTGACGGCGATGGCGTTGGTGTAACCGTTGCTGTGGGTGTGCATGTGGGTGACGACGTCGGCGTGGGGCTGCTGCTAGCAGACAGGGTCGGCGTTGGTGTGGGCGTTGAGCTTGCTGTCCGTGTTGCAGTGGCCGTATGTGTCTCCGTGCTGGTAGGTGTACTTGTAGGCGTTAGTGCCGCTGTGTGGGACGGTGTGCAGGACACTGATGGTGTGGCTGATGGCGTAGCTGATGGTGTGCCCGATGGCGTGCCCGATGCCGTGCCTGATGGTGACAGACTGGACGTCCACGTGGCGGTGCATGTCGGGGTGGACGACGGTGTCGGCGTGTTGCTGCAGCTGGCGGAACACGACGGCGTGTGTGTGGGCGTCGGACTCGCTGTGCCAGTCGCCGTGGGGGTGCATGTTGGCGTGGTCGTTGGTGTGTGGGTTGCTGTGGGGGAGGGTGTGATGGACGTTGTGCATGAGACCGACGGCGTGCACGACGCTGTGCGCGTCGTCGTCGGCGTCCTTGTGCTGGTCGGTGTTCCCGATGGTGTCATCGACGGTGTGTCGGATGGTGTGACTGTCATTGTCGTAGTGCCTGTGTTCATACGAGTGGAAGTGGTTGTAGGCGATGGTGTTGGTGTGGGGCTGCTGCTCGCAGTAATCGTGACAGTCGGTGTTGGCGTCTGGCTCGGTGTTGGCGTCTGTGTGGTACTGCGTGTGTGCGTCATCGTGGGTGTGCTGGTGGGTGTGCTGGTGGGGCTGACTGAAGACGTGCTCGATACCGATGGTGTGGGCGATAACGTTGACGACCAGGTGCCCGATGGGGTAACTGAGGGTGTATCCGATGGTGTGATGGACGTCGTGCCCGATGGTGTGCTTGACGGCGATGGCGTCGGTGTAACGGTTGCTGTGCCTGTGCGTGTGGATGACACCGTAGGCGTAAGACTGCTGCTGGCAGAGGCCGTCAGCGTTGGCGTTGGGCTCTGACTCGCCGTCTGCGTCTCGGTGACGGTGTGTGTGTTCGTGATTGTAGGTGTATTTGTTGGTGTAAACGAGGGTGAAATGGAGGGGGTCGAAGAGGCTGATGGCGTGGCCGACGGCGTGGATGATGGTGTCCACGATGGTGTGCCCGATGACGTGGGCGATGCGGTGCTTGACGGCGATGGCGTTGGTGTGACCGTTGCTGTCCGTGTGCATGTGGGTGATGACGTCGGCGTGGGGCTGCTGCTAGCAGACAGGGTCGGCGTTGGTGTGGGCGTTGAGCTTGCTGTCCGTGTTGCAGTGGCCGTATGTGTCTCCGTGCTGGTAGGTGTACTTGTAGGCGTTAGTGCCGCTGTGTGGGACGGTGTGCAGGACACTGATGGTGTGGCTGATGGCGTAGCTGATGGTGTGCCCGATGGCGTGCCCGATGCCGTGCCTGATGGTGACAGACTGGACGTCCACGTGGCGGTGCATGTCGGGGTGGACGACGGTGTCGGCGTGTTGCTGCAGCTGGCGGAACACGACGGCGTGTGTGTGGGCGTCGGACTCGCTGTGCCAGTCGCCGTGAGGGTGCATGTTGGCGTGGTCGTTGGTGTGTGGGTTGCTGTGGGGGAGGGTGTGATGGACGTTGTGCATGAGACCGACGGCGTGCACGACGCTGTGCGCGTCGTCGTCGGCGTCCTTGTGCTGGTCGGTGTTCCCGATGGTGTCATCGACGGTGTGTCGGATGGTGTGACTGTCATTGTCGTAGTGCCTGTGTTCATACGAGTGGAAGTGGTTGTAGGCGATGGTGTTGGTGTGGGGCTGCTGCTCGCAGTAATCGTGACAGTCGGTGTTGGCGTCTGGCTCGGTGTCGGCGTCTGTGTGGTACTGCGTGTGTGCGTCATCGTGGGTGTGCTGGTAGGTGTGCTGGTGGGGCTGACTGAAGACGTGCTCGATACCGATGGTGTGGGCGATAACGTTGACGACCAGGTGCCCGATGGGGTAACTGAGGGTGTATCCGATGGTGTGATGGACGTCGTGCCCGATGGTGTGCTTGACGGCGATGCCGTCGGTGTAACGGTTGCTGTGCCTGTGCGTGTGGATGACACCGTAGGCGTAAGACTGCTGCTGGCAGAGGCCGTCAGCGTTGGCGTTGGGCTCTGACTTGCCATCTGCGTCTCGGTGACGGTGTGTGTGTTCGTGATTGTAGGTGTATTTGTTGGTGTAAACGAGGGTGAAATGGAGGGGGTCGAAGAGGCTGATGGCGTGGCCGACGGCGTGGATGATGGTGTCCACGATGGTGTGCCCGATGACGTGGGCGATGCGGTGCTTGACGGCGATGGCGTTGGTGTGACCGTTGCTGTCCGTGTGCATGTGGGTGATGACGTCGGCGTGGGGCTGCTGCTAGCAGACAGGGTCGGCGTTGGTGTGGGCGTTGAGCTTGCTGTCCGTGTTGCAGTGGCCGTATGTGTCTCCGTGCTGGTAGGTGTACTTGTAGGCGTTAGTGCCGCTGTGTGGGACGGTGTGCAGGACACTGATGGTGTGGCTGATGGCGTAGCTGATGGTGTGCCCGATGGCGTGCCCGATGCCGTGCCTGATGGTGACAGACTGGACGTCCACGTGGCGGTGCATGTCGGGGTGGACGACGGTGTCGGCGTGTTGCTGCAGCTGGCGGAACACGACGGCGTGTGTGTGGGCGTCGGACTCGCTGTGCCAGTCGCCGTGAGGGTGCATGTTGGCGTGGTCGTTGGTGTGTGGGTTGCTGTGGGGGAGGGTGTGATGGACGTTGTGCATGAGACCGACGGCGTGCACGACGCTGTGCGCGTCGTCGTCGGCGTCCTTGTGCTGGTCGGTGTTCCCGATGGTGTCATCGACGGTGTGTCGGATGGTGTGACTGTCATTGTCGTAGTGCCTGTGTTCATACGAGTGGAAGTGGTTGTAGGCGATGGTGTTGGTGTGGGGCTGCTGCTCGCAGTAATCGTGACAGTCGGTGTTGGCGTCTGGCTCGGTGTCGGCGTCTGTGTGGTACTGCGTGTGTGCGTCATCGTGGGTGTGCTGGTAGGTGTGCTGGTGGGGCTGACTGAAGACGTGCTCGATACCGATGGTGTGGGCGATAACGTTGACGACCAGGTGCCCGATGGGGTAACTGAGGGTGTATCCGATGGTGTGATGGACGTCGTGCCCGATGGTGTGCTTGACGGCGATGCCGTCGGTGTAACGGTTGCTGTGCCTGTGCGTGTGGATGACACCGTAGGCGTAAGACTGCTGCTGGCAGAGGCCGTCAGCGTTGGCGTTGGGCTCTGACTTGCCATCTGCGTCTCGGTGACGGTGTGTGTGTTCGTGATTGTAGGTGTATTTGTTGGTGTAAACGAGGGCGAAATGGAGGGGGTCGAAGAGGCTGATGGCGTGGCCGACGGCGTGGATGATGGTGTCCACGATGGTGTGCCCGATGACGTGGGCGATGCGGTGCTTGACGGCGATGGCGTTGGTGTAACCGTTGCTGTGGGTGTGCATGTGGGTGACGACGTCGGCGTGGGGCTGCTGCTAGCAGACAGGGTCGGCGTTGGTGTGGGCGTCGAGCTTGCTGTCCGTGTTGCAGTGGCCGTATGCGTCTCCGTGCTGGTAGGTGTACTTGTAGGCGTTAGTGCCGCTGTGTGGGACGGTGTGCAGGACACTGATGGTGTGGCTGATGGCGTAGCTGATGGTGTGCCCGATGGCGTGCCCGATGCCGTGCCTGATGGTGACAGACTGGACGTCCACGTGGCGGTGCATGTCGGGGTGGACGACGGTGTCGGCGTGTTGCTGCAGCTGGCGGAACACGACGGCGTGTGTGTAGGCGTCGGACTCGCTGTGCCAGTCGCCGTGGGGGTGCATGTTGGCGTGGTCGTTGGTGTGTGGGTTGCTGTGGGGGAGGGTGTGATGGACGTTGTGCATGAGACCGACGGCGTGCACGACGCTGTGCGCGTCGTCGTCGGCGTCCTTGTGCTGGTCGGTGTTCCCGATGGTGTCATCGACGGTGTGTCGGATGGTGTGACTGTCATTGTCGTAGTGCCTGTGTTCATACGAGTGGAAGTGGTTGTAGGCGATGGTGTTGGTGTGGGGCTGCTGCTCGCAGTAATCGTGACAGTCGGTGTTGGCGTCTGGCTCGGTGTTGGCGTCTGTGTGGTACTGCGTGTGTGCGTCATCGTGGGTGTGCTGGTGGGTGTGCTGGTGGGGCTGACTGAAGACGTGCTCGATACCGATGGTGTGGGCGATAACGTTGACGACCAGGTGCCCGATGGGGTAACTGAGGGTGTATCCGATGGTGTGATGGACGTCGTGCCCGATGGTGTGCTTGACGGCGATGGTGTCGGTGTAACGGTTGCTGTGCCTGTGCGTGTGGATGACACCGTAGGCGTAAGACTGCTGCTGGCAGAGGCCGTCAGCGTTGGCGTTGGGCTCTGACTCGTCGTCTGCGTCTCGGTGACGGTGTGTGTGTTCGTGATTGTAGGTGTATTTGTTGGTGTAAACGAGGGTGAAATGGAGGGGGTCGAAGAGGCTGATGGCGTGGCCGACGGCGTGGATGATGGTGTCCACGATGGTGTGCCCGATGACGTGGGCGATGCGGTGCTTGACGGCGATGGCGTTGGTGTAACCGTTGCTGTCCGTGTGCATGTGGGTGACGACGTCGGCGTGGGGCTGCTGCTAGCAGACAGGGTCGGCGTTGGTGTGGGCGTCAAGCTTGCTGTCCGTGTTGCAGTGGCCGTATGCGTCTCCGTGCTGGTAGGTGTACTTGTAGGCGTTAGTGCCGCTGTGTGGGACGGTGTGCAGGACACTGATGGTGTGGCTGATGGCGTAGCTGATAGTGTGCCCGATGGCGTGCCCGATGCCGTGCCTGATGGTGACAGACTGGACGTCCACGTGGCGGTGCATGTCGGGGTGGACGACGGTGTCGGCGTGTTGCTGCAGCTGGCGGAACACGACGGCGTGTGTGTGGGCGTCGGACTCGCTGTGCCAGTCGCCGTGGGGGTGCATGTTGGCGTGGTCGTTGGTGTGTGGGTTGCTGTGGGGGAGGGTGTGATGGACGTTGTGCATGAGACCGACGGCGTGCACGACGCTGTGCGCGTCGTCGTCGGCGTCCTTGTGCTGGTCGGTGTTCCCGATGGTGTCATCGACGGTGTGTCGGATGGTGTGACTGTCATTGTCGTAGTGCCTGTGTTCATACGAGTGGAAGTGGTTGTAGGCGATGGTGTTGGTGTGGGGCTGCTGCTCGCAGTAATCGTGACAGTCGGTGTTGGCGTCTGGCTCGGTGTTGGCGTCTGTGTGGTACTGCGTGTGTGCGTCATCGTGGGTGTGCTGGTGGGTGTGCTGGTGGGGCTGACTGAAGACGTGCTCGATACCGATGGTGTGGGCGATAACGTTGACGACCAGGTGCCCGATGGGGTAACTGAGGGTGTATCCGATGGTGGGATGGACGTCGTGCCCGATGGTGTGCTTGACGACGATGGCGTCGGTGTAACGGTTGCTGTGCCTGTGCGTGTGGATGACACCGTAGGCGTAAGACTGCTGCTGGCAGAGGCCGTCAGCGTTGGCGTTGGGCTCTGACTCGTCGTCTGCGTCTCGGTGACGGTGTGTGTGTTCGTGATTGTAGGTGTATTTGTTGGTGTAAACGAGGGTGAAATGGAGGGGGTCGAAGAGGCTGATGGCGTGGCCGACGGCGTGGATGATGGTGTCCACGATGGTGTGCCCGATGACGTGGGCGATGCGGTGCTTGACGGCGATGGCGTTGGTGTAACCGTTGCTGTCCGTGTGCATGTGGGTGACGACGTCGGCGTGGGGCTGCTGCTAGCAGACAGGGTCGGCGTTGGTGTGGGCGTCAAGCTTGCTGTCCGTGTTGCAGTGGCCGTATGCGTCTCCGTGCTGGTAGGTGTACTTGTAGGCGTTAGTGCCGCTGTGTGGGACGGTGTGCAGGACACTGATGGTGTGGCTGATGGCGTAGCTGATAGTGTGCCCGATGGCGTGCCCGATGCCGTGCCTGATGGTGACAGACTGGACGTCCACGTGGCGGTGCATGTCGGGGTGGACGACGGTGTCGGCGTGTTGCTGCAGCTGGCGGAACACGACGGCGTGTGTGTAGGCGTCGGACTCGCTGTGCCAGTCGCCGTGGGGGTGCATGTTGGCGTGGTCGTTGGTGTGTGGGTTGCTGTGGGGGAGGGTGTGATGGACGTTGTGCATGAGACCGACGGCGTGCACGACGCTGTGCGCGTCGTCGTCGGCGTCCTTGTGCTGGTCGGTGTTCCCGATGGTGTCATCGACGGTGTGTCGGATGGTGTGACTGTCATTGTCGTAGTGCCTGTGTTCATACGAGTGGAAGTGGTTGTAGGCGATGGTGTTGGTGTGGGGCTGCTGCTCGCAGTAATCGTGACAGTCGGTGTTGGCGTCTGGCTCGGTGTTGGCGTCTGTGTGGTACTGCGTGTGTGCGTCATCGTGGGTGTGCTGGTAGGTGTGCTGGTGGGGCTGACTGAAGACGTGCTCGATACCGATGGTGTGGGCGATAACGTTGACGACCAGGTGCCCGATGGGGTAACTGAGGGTGTATCCGATGGTGTGATGGACGTCGTGCCCGATGGTGTGCTTGACGGCGATGGTGTCGGTGTAACGGTTGCTGTGCCTGTGCGTGTGGATGACACCGTAGGCGTAAGACTGCTGCTGGCAGAGGCCGTCAGCGTTGGCGTTGGGCTCTGACTCGCTGTCTGCGTCTCGGTGACGGTGCGTGTGTTCGTGATTGTAGGTGTATTTGTTGGTGTAAACGAGGGTGAAATGGAGGGGGTCGAAGAGGCTGATGGCGTGGCCGACGGCGTGGATGATGGTGTCCACGATGGTGTGCCCGATGACGTGGGCGATGTGGTGCTTGACGGCGATGGCGTTGGTGTAACCGTTGCTGTCCGTGTGCATGTGGGTGACGACGTCGGCGTGGGGCTGCTGCTAGCAGACAGGGTCGGCGTTGGTGTAGGTGTCGAGCTTGCTGTCCGTGTTGCAGTGGCCGTATGTGTCTCCGTGCTGGTAGGTGTACTTGTAGGCGTTAGTGCCGCTGTGTGGGACGGTGTGCAGGACACTGATGGTGTGGCTGATGGCGTAGCTGATGGTGTGCCCGATGGCGTGCCCGATGCCGTGCCTGATGGTGACAGACTGGACGTCCACGTGGCGGTGCATGTCGGGGTGGACGACGGTGTCGGCGTGTTGCTGCAGCTGGCGGAACACGACGGCGTGTGTGTGGGCGTCGGACTCGCTGTGCCAGTCGCCGTGAGGGTGCATGTTGGCGTGGTCGTTGGTGTGTGGGTTGCTGTGGGGGAGGGTGTGATGGACGTTGTGCATGAGACCGACGGCGTGCACGACGCTGTGCGCGTCGTCGTCGGCGTCCTTGTGCTGGTCAGTGTTCCCGATGGTGTCATCGACGGTGTGTCGGATGGTGTGACTGTCATTGTCGTAGTGCCTGTGTTCATACGAGTGGAAGTGGTTGTAGGCGATGGTGTTGGTGTGGGGCTGCTGCTCGCAGTAATCGTGACAGTCGGTGTTGGCGTCTGGCTCGGTGTCGGCGTCTGTGTGGTACTGCGTGTGTGCGTCATCGTGGGTGTGCTGGTGGGTGTGCTGGTGGGGCTGACTGAAGACGTGCTCGATACCGATGGTGTGGGCGATAACGTTGACGACCAGGTGCCCGATGGGGTAACTGAGGGTGTATCCGATGGTGTGATGGACGTCGTGCCCGATGGTGTGCTTGACGGCGATGGTGTCGGTGTAACGGTTGCTGTGCCTGTGCGTGTGGATGACACCGTAGGCGTAAGACTGCTGCTGGCAGAGGCCGTCAGCGTTGGCGTTGGGCTCTGACTCGTCGTCTGCGTCTCGGTGACGGTGCGTGTGTTCGTGATTGTAGGTGTATTTGTTGGTGTAAACGAGGGTGAAATGGAGGGGGTCGAAGAGGCTGATGGCGTGGCCGACGGCGTGGATGATGGTGTCCACGATGGTGTGCCCGATGACGTGGGCGATGCGGTGCTTGACGGCGATGGCGTTGGTGTAACCGTTGCTGTGGGTGTGCATGTGGGTGACGACGTCGGCGTGGGGCTGCTGCTAGCAGACAGGGTCGGCGTTGGTGTGGGCGTCGAGCTTGCTGTCCGTGTTGCAGTGGCCGTATGTGTCTCCGTGCTGGTAGGTGTACTTGTAGGCGTTAGTGCCGCTGTGTGGGACGGTGTGCAGGACACTGATGGTGTGGCTGATGGCGTAGCTGATGGTGTGCCCGATGGCGTGCCCGATGCCGTGCCTGATGGTGACAGACTGGATGTCCACGTGGCGGTGCATGTCGGGGTGGACGACGGTGTCGGCGTGTTGCTGCAGCTGGCGGAACACGACGGCGTGTGTGTAGGCGTCGGACTCGCTGTGCCAGTCGCCGTGGGGGTGCATGTTGGCGTGGTCGTTGGTGTGTGGGTTGCTGTGGGGGAGGGTGTGATGGACGTTGTGCATGAGACCGACGGCGTGCACGACGCTGTGCGCGTCATCGTCGGCGTCCTTGTGCTGGTCGGTGTTCCCGATGGTGTCATCGACGGTGTGTCGGATGGTGTGACTGTCATTGTCGTAGTGCCTGTGTTCATACGAGTGGAAGTGGTTGTAGGCGATGGTGTTGGTGTGGGGCTGCTGCTCGCAGTAATCGTGACAGTCGGTGTTGGCGTCTGGCTCGGTGTTGGCGTCTGTGTGGTACTGCGTGTGTGCGTCATCGTGGGTGTGCTGGTGGGTGTGCTGGTGGGGCTGACTGAAGACGTGCTCGATACCGATGGTGTGGGCGATAACGTTGACGACCAGGTGCCCGATGGGGTAACTGAGGGTGTATCCGATGGTGGGATGGACGTCGTGCCCGATGGTGTGCTTGACGGCGATGGCGTCGGTGTAACGGTTGCTGTGCCTGTGCGTGTGGATGACACCGTAGGCGTAAGACTGCTGCTGGCAGAGGCCGTCAGCGTTGGCGTTGGGCTCTGACTGGCCGTCTGCGTCTCGGTGACGGTGCGTGTGTTCGTGATTGTAGGTGTATTTGTTGGTGTAAACGAGGGTGAAATGGAGGGGGTCGAAGAGGCTGATGGCGTGGCCGACGGCGTGGATGATGGTGTCCACGATGGTGTGCCCGATGACGTGGGCGATGCGGTGCTTGACGGCGATGGCGTTGGTGTAACCGTTGCTGTCCGTGTGCATGTGGGTGACGACGTCGGCGTGGGGCTGCTGCTAGCAGACAGGGTCGGCGTTGGTGTGGGCGTCGAGCTTGCTGTCCGTGTTGCAGTGGCCGTATGTGTCTCCGTGCTGGTAGGTGTACTTGTAGGCGTTAGTGCCGCTGTGTGGGACGGTGTGCAGGACACTGATGGTGTGGCTGATGGCGTAGCTGATGGTGTGCCCGATGGCGTGCCCGATGCCGTGCCTGATGGTGACAGGCTGGACGTCCACGTGGCGGTGCATGTCGGGGTGGACGACGGTGTCGGCGTGTTGCTGCAGCTGGCGGAACACGACGGCGTGTGTGTAGGCGTCGGACTCGCTGTGCCAGTCGCCGTGGGGGTGCATGTTGGCGTGGTCGTTGGTGTGTGGGTTGCTGTGGGGGAGGGTGTGATGGACATTGTGCATGAGACCGACGGCGTGCACGACGCTGTGCGCGTCATCGTCGGCGTCCTTGTGCTGGTCGGTGTTCCCGATGGTGTCATCGACGGTGTGTCGGATGGTGTGACTGTCATTGTCGTAGTGCCTGTGTTCATACGAGTGGAAGTGGTTGTAGGCGATGGTGTTGGTGTGGGGCTGCTGCTCGCAGTAATCGTGACAGTCGGTGTTGGCGTCTGGCTCGGTGTCGGCGTCTGTGTGGTACTGCGTGTGTGCGTCATCGTGGGTGTGCTGGTAGGTGTGCTGGTGGGGCTGACTGAAGACGTGCTCGATACCGATGGTGTGGGCGATAACGTTGACGACCAGGTGCCCGATGGGGTAACTGAGGGTGTATCCGATGGTGTGATGGACGTCGTGCCCGATGGTGTGCTTGACGGCGATGGTGTCGGTGTAACGGTTGCTGTGCCTGTGCGTGTGGATGACACCGTAGGCGCAAGACTGCTGCTGGCAGAGGCCGTCAGCGTTGGCGTTGGGCTCTGACTCGTCGTCTGCGTCTCGGTGACGGTGCGTGTGTTCGTGATTGTAGGTGTATTTGTTGGTGTAAACGAGGGTGAAATGGAGGGGGTCGAAGAGGCTGATGGCGTGGCCGACGGCGTGGATGATGGTGACCACGATGGTGTGCCCGATGACGTGGGCGATGCGGTGCTTGACGGCGATGGCGTTGGTGTAACCGTTGCTGTGGGTGTGCATGTGGGTGACGACGTCGGCGTGGGGCTGCTGCTAGCAGACAGGGTTGGCGTCTGTTTGGTGCTGCATGTGTGCGTCATTGTGGGTGTCCTGTTGGGTGTGCCAGCGTGGGTAGTGTGAGATAGCGTCGCAGAAAAACTGCCCGATGGTAGGTTCGACAATGTATGGGATAGCGAATCGGAGGGCGTGGGATTATGTGTGATGGTGGGTGTGTTGGAGCACGTTATCGAGGGGGTTACTTCCGTTGGTAACGTGACCGATTGTGTGCATGAGGGCGTCATTGTGAGTGTGCACGTGGGTGTGGGCGTGAAACTTGGCGTTGGTGTATTTCTAGGTGTTAGGGTCGCTGTGATTGTGCCGGTGCACGTATAAGCACGCCGTGTCGTTACCGTTGGAGTAAATGTGCACGAGCATGAGGACGTGTCGGCGCTTGTCGGTGTTAGCGATGGTGTTGTCGATGGCGTGAGGGTTATTGTTTGCGTGCCTAAGGCAATGAAAGGATGGACGTTACGACGACGAGATACATGCTAGACCCAAGCAAAAAGCTACATCTCCATTTTAGCAACCCACATGAAGAGCGGCCCAAACCAAAACCTCATGGACCTGCGTCCGTTTGGCATGAAATTCTTCCCCCCTTGCCCACCGGCATACGCTGGAAGACCGGTGACGAGCTGACAAGGGAAGGCAATTTTGCGAGAAACGAAGTAGGCACAAGAGAAGACTGGGCTCCCGAAATTTTGGGGGGGGTGGATGGGGGGCCCTTGGAGCCCCTTTTCCAACCCCCTTCCCATTCCCATGGACGGGGCTCCAAGGGCTGGCTCTCTTTTTTCCATGTCTCTCATGCATATTTCAAATCTCCACAAGCCCCCCCCCCACCCAAGTAAAAGGCCCCCATGCAACAAGAGGAAGACACCAAAGGCAAGCGTTTTCACTGAAGAGCCTCACCAAATTACAACGTTCCGGCAAAATGTTCCGGCACGCCCCGACATTTGCAGCGACCGGAATGGAGGGAGGGGGGGGGGTGCCTTGTGAACATGCACTGCCCCCCCCCCCCCCGCTTGAAATTGATGGAGGCAAGATTTCAGGCGTTTGTATTGAGGAAATAAGCTTGTGGCCCCTGGATCCCCTTTCTGCAACCCCCCCCCAAAATTTGCACGGGCTCCAAGGGCCCCCCTCCTCCCCAAGCAAAATTTTCACCACCCCTGCTGACACGGCCATAAAACTGAATGAAGGTAGATAGCAATGATGCACACCGTGTGGGGAAATCACCCTTTAGAATTGGGGCACCTTCACACAAAGTTCCGAGGTTTCATCATCTATTCATGATTCATTCAATTACCTGTCATTGGACCACATGGCACCACCGTCCACAACCGTTGACATCCACATCACAAACTTACAGAACCCAAAACACGCAAATCCAACCACAAATAGGAACATACGAATGTACCCAACCGTGAAATCTATTTGGACATGTTGCACAAAAAAAAGCGTTGTTTTGATGCCATAAACAGGTTGCCCAGTGGGTAAAGAGGCCGCGAGTGCCTAAACAGGGTCGCTAACAGAATGTTAGTGTTTTACGCACTTAGAAATGCCGACAACACGTCCCATGTCTTCATCATTTGTCATGCACTACAAGCGTGTCATGCACATAACCCAAAAGAGCGAAACAAGATGATTCCAAAAAAAAAACGGAATGGCAAACACCAACAATATGTCAATTTTGTTTGTGGTTCATGAAGCGCCACAAAAAGTCTCCGTACTCCTACACCCCCCCCCCCCCCGACAATGGACCTCGGTCTCTTAATGTTTTCATCGGGAGTCAAAACCCTTGGTCTCTTCAAATGTATTGGGTCTCTGATATTTGTATCCCGCAACATGCACGTTGTGTTCTCCACCACATTTGAAAGCCCATTTCTTGGAGTTTTTTGATACAATACCCTCAACATTCAATGTCGGAGCATCCGGTTACAACTACCTTGGACCTAACGTGACCAGTGGGGGGGGGGACTCCTCCTCTTGGTGATGGTACCCAAGCCTATGTTTTCTCATAAGGATACCAGTGCACAATAAATTACAATTCATTTGTGCCAATCGTCTCGGGCACTTACCTTTCGCCGACACTATTCCTGGACCCGCAGTCTTTGGGTACAGTTTGTCGTGTGTCAAGAAGTGGTCCAACACGCATTGGCTTGTATGTGTCCCATGTCTTCGTTTGTGATGAAGCAACACAATGCAATCCAACACTATTCCCCTCCTGATTTAGATGCATGTCCAATTTGGGGAGGGGGGTCCACCTCCTCTCCATCCACCAGCCGCTCCAGCCACGGCTAGGTTAGCTCCCTTGTCACATTAGGGCTAGTTGGGGTTCTACGTTGTCTCCTTTGCAAGTGGTTCTCTCATATCCGTGGCATAGGCCCAATTTACCCAATTACAATTAAAGGATACCCGCTGATATCCATGGCATATGACCCAAGATGTTGTAGCAGTGACAAGGAACATACCATTCACAATTGGTATAAGCATCACAAACAGAGTTGCCACAAGCCATGGTGGCATCATCAATCGTGCACGGAGTGCAGAATTATCAATCCTGCACGGAGTGCAGAATTGCAGGCGGATTTCCTACATGGCTCGATAAGAAAATGAACCTATGAATGGGAGGTGGTGCGATTGAGAGTGGGTGGAAAGCTTGTTGGGGGCACGTGGCAAGACTGCTGAGGAGAAGAAGTGTTGGCCATGGAACCTAAAAGAATTTCAGTCTCTGAATGGCAAAGATGGAACAATGTTGCGGCGACATTCCGTTTAAAACTATGCTAGAAGGCTCACTCGGGGCACAAGACGGCTCCGGGTATGGCTCAATGGTACTAGCGGTGGGTTTTTTGTTGCCGGCGGTTGGCGGTAAGCCCCGCTCCTTCAAAGGGTATAGTGGCCATTGGAGGGAGCAGGATGACACAGAGTTCCCCACCATGAATTCCGCGTAGGGAATGGCGATGAGGCATCAGCTGAATCCAGTGGTCATCTTCGCAGGGGCTTTTGGAGGGGACGCAACACAATTACCGAGTTTGTTTGATGATTCGAATACATCAACATAAAATGTCATTAGAATCATTTTCGTACAAAATAATTCATGCTTGCTGTTTCCGCGTTCGAGTCTGGTCCCAATTTTTCCCCAAAGGAAAGCCGAAGGCCTGTGCTAGTCCTGTATTGTATGTAGAACAGCCTTTGGCGGCAGAAACACCCCTTTGAACAAAAGCACCCATTGCCCTCCTAAACCACTTGGGAGAATCGGAAGTGTTGTGCAGCGCCGCGCAGCCGTATCACCAAGGCCCTTGAGCCCCGGAGCCCTTGAGCATTCGAATCCATTGAGCACTTCGCTGCTGCCTTCAGCGGACATCTTTGCAGTTTCAAGGGGTAGACACGCCAATGGGATGAAACCTTTTGCGTTCCACACAACCAACACCACCTCTGCCTTGCCTCACTTCATTTGCTAGAAAAGCATCACGTATTGTATTTGGAATAGAACATTAGTCATAAGGAAAATGCAATTTAACAGCATCAATGTAAATCTTGATGTTATTAAATCACATTTTCATGCAAGAATCCTGCAACTTCCCATCGGAGGCACCTTGGTTCCAAGACAACATTGCGTGAGGAAAATACGCTACCAGTGGTTCCAATTCCATGACCCCACAACTGCATGCACACCGCATATCTCACTGAAAGTATTTGGCACATTCATGTGGCGTTCGTGCTGTGAAATAGATTCCTCGGGTGAGGGAAAACTCACAAGCTTAAGACTGTGCGATAGCAGAAATACAAAACTTTGTCCCATTCAATTGACGCTTGATGTGATTCGCAGAAAAAGTTTCACCACGTCACTATCACTGTTTTCGTACACGAAGACTCTTCAGCGGAGCATCAAGCAGGCATAGGCATGGCAAAGAACAGTTTGGCTCGCGCCCACAACTACGACAGAAGAGAGTGCGCTCATGTGTTGTGGCGACGTCCCATGTCGACCATCAAGGGCCCCATGTCCTTTTGGTGTCGCTCTCACTCTCTCTCTCTGTCGCATGGTCTCATCGCCATGGCGCGTAAGTGGTGCATCACGGCCGTGTAAGTACATGGGGGCTACGGTAGCAAGCAGTACGGTACCAATAAACATGACAAAAAATCATGAGTCTCCGCGACAGCCCATTCAAGGGCCCTCAGGGATAAACGTTGTACAAGCAATGCGGTTTTTGTTGCTCCCACCCACCACATCCACTAGACTGTCAAAACAAGCTGCATTCGACAAACCTTCCTCAAATTTCAAAAGTTCTTGACTCGGGCTTGCCATGTCGAATTGTCGAATTGTGAGCTTAAGTTGAACTGATGGATGATAGTGTTTGGTGCAAAATTTACACTTAACCTCAAAACCTTGTGCAATCTTTCTGTCTTGGTCCCATTGACAAAATCGAATATTTTTCAACAGATGCAAAGTTTTACGCATCTGCGCAAAAAAATCATTGAAAAGCATTTTAGATATTGAAAAGCGCTCTGTGGAGTGCGCCAAGAAAAAAATGTCACTGTTGCCGCTTCACTGTTCTGCTGTTCACGCCGAACCCACGCGGGAACGTGTAGCGGTACATCGCATGCGCAAAACTAAAATGGGTGGTGGTTGGGTGGTGGTTGGGTGGTGGTTGCCGCGTAAAAAGGCTCGCGCACTCCCCTGCTCCCTGAGTCCAAGGACTTCCCTCCCACACCCCGCGCTCGTGCGCACCGCTCCGTGGGTCGCTAGTGTCCTGCTTGCGCCGTTAGTGACTCGCATCCGACACCCGTTCAGCCCAGGGCCCAGCACCACCAAAATCAAAAAGAGAGCACTGGAATCACCTGAAATACTGTGAATCCGCTCGTCGGGGACCAGCACTACTCAGCCGCCGCAAGAAGTGCAAGTTACGGCAGCTAAGTAGCAGGATCACAATCGCTGCCCAAACAGGTATGGTATTGGACTCAAGGGGGGATCGATACCACTGCCGCGGTACCCAGCCTCCCTGGGCACTCAGTGAAGTGTGCAGTACTACTGCATTATCCACCCTCGCTTGTGGCAGAGCATGCGTGCCATCCCAATGTGCCGATTTTGCCACCTATATTGTTGTTTCCTTGGCAGTTTTCCATTGCACAAGAAGATCCCGAAGGGTGAGCCAAAAAGTGCAATAGAAGGGCGACTCGTGTCAAGGGACTCAGCAAGCTGAGGGGAACCCCAAGACCCCAACGAGAAATTAGTTTAATTTCATATCCAACAGTGCTGGATATCCTTGGACTTAGGGAGCAGGGGAGTGCGCGAGCCTTTTTACTAAGATCAAATGTAGTATCTGTTCTTATCAGCTTAATTTCTGATTCCCAACCACACCCCGCGCTCGTGCGCGGGGCTCCGTGAGTCGCTGTCCAAGGCCCGGCACCACGTCGCTATCAACCTGCAGTCTGAACCCTGTACAGGGCCGCCGGCCTAACTGCCAAGGGGCGTGCTCACGGAGCCCTACTTAACACCGTTTTCGACAATGCCTGCGCGGTCGACTCGCTAGGCAACCACTGGTGGTCCTAACTACAGTTACGTCCACCGGCCTGTTGCGGGCGCGCTTTCAAGTCAAATGGCCCCCGTTTTAATTTCTGCAGGACAAAAATCCAAAAGGCTTTTATGAGCTCCTGTTTGCGCCTTATTGCTTGAATTTCCTGATGATTAGAGTAAGTGGAATTCCGTGCGAGGACTGTGGACTCAGGGATCGGGGGCGCGCGAAAGAATCTTTTGAGTTGCCACTTCTCCTTGAGTCGTGCGGTGGGAGCCTTTCACGAATGCATCTGGGTAAGTTGCAGGGAGCTTAAAATGGGCGAAAAACATTCCCGCCAATGGCTGACCCATACCGCCACGAGAGGAACCATGTAATGTATGCGTGTAGACCATAGATTTTCCTAAATTTTCTGGATAAATTCATTTCACGCACACCCGTTAGCATGGGGAATCAGTGGGTAATTCACGCGAACACTATGATGCAACACTAAACAATGTACGGAGGCTCTCACTATGCTCCAAATTGCGACATGGTGTGCAATGCCGGCACTCACTTGGCCACTCATGGTTTCCCTTAATTACTGTTCTTCTTTGTATTAAATCGTCCACTCACGATGAGAATTTGGTTGTTGCTCTTCTTGGTTACTCAATTGGCTTGAAGAGTTGCATCAAGAACGAGACGAAACACTAGAGACCCACGTTTTGGTGTGCCCCAAAGGTTGACAAGGAAGAAGACGTTGAAGTGACACAGGTGCGCATGCAAAGGAGTTGAACAAGAAAGAAAGACGGAAAGAAAATTCTCCCTCCAATATATGCGTCCATTTTTTTTCCCCCACCTTTTGGGATCATGACTTTCACCCCCTCCAAATTTTGTCCCCTCCAATGGCCTCCATACCACCCGTGTACTTAGCAACCGGGAGTTCGAAGTCATATGTTGTGCAATTCAAAAGGGGAGAATGGGTGGAAATAAGTTTGATGGCATCACAATACACAGTTTGAGGGACGGCCGTCCGAGAAAGTTTTTTGTACGGGATGGCACAATTTAGTCGTGGGCAAGGGGGATGTGCAAAGTTGAGGAGACTAAGTGCACCAGAGGGCAAGATAGCCACACCCGTGTCACGCTGATTCCACGTAACTTCATGAAGAAACTATCCAGCATAAAAAAAGTCCCCGCAAGTTCTCAAAACTCTCTTGGGGCCTCCAACGGTGTCTATGATTCGACCAACCCTTTGCATTCAATGATCTCATTCTTAGTTTCGGATTCTTGATCCAATACCAAGGCCCCATCCAATACCAACCACTAAACATTGCTCGTTCGAATAAGCGCTCAGGTCACCTTCGAGTAATGTTTCCATCGCTGTAGGTGCCTGCTGGTCACGTCGTAAAGATTTTTTTGGTCCATACTCACTTTAACACGCGGACCCATGCTTTCGCCTCGCACGGCTTGAACATGCATCATTTTAGGAGCACAGGGGTGCCGGATGGTCACACATCCATAGTAAGGTCTGCATGTAACACGCCTTTGCGTGTGTGTCAGGTCACGATGATACATGTGTACCATCGTAGCACATTATTTAAACACGCTTGCGCCTTTGCATGCCGTTCTAGGCCTAATTGAACTATCTCATGAAGCTTGCAATGGCAAACATCATTCATAGGTCCGAGCCACTCGCCTATCGCTCCCCTCATACCCCTCCCATTTTGGCACAAAAAGGGCCTCACTTTTGGATTTTGATGCGTTTGCACGCTTCTCAAAAAATAGCTTCGGTGTGTCCACGAGTGACCAACCAACCATTGCGGGACGTCGATTTGGATCTTGTTGTCGCTAGGGTCGTGGTTATTGCCAAAATTGTGGATTGAGGGGGGAGAATGTGGTACGAGTGTGAGTGCGTACACACAACGTATGTCGCAGCCTACGTTACAACTGTGTACATCTTTGGACGTGGTGTTGTTCTTGGTCGTTCTGTCGCTAGCCCGCGCCGCTAACCAATACGACGTTTTTGTCGAATGTGTGCAGCTGTTTTTTTGAAGTGTGGAAGGGCAAATTCTTGATCGTTGGGTTGAACTGGTGGATATTTCGCAAGGCTCGAGCATTTGTGTATGCCTTGAGGTCTTCGTGATACTCGATGAGTAAATTGGATACTTCTCTTCCGGCCCTACACACGAAGGTGGTCTCTTCCGTGTGCTCCGTGTTCTCTTGCTCCCGCGTGTGAAGAGGACGGTTCTAGGCGCGGTGCTTGCCAAATGTGCATGCGTACCGACAAGAAGAGCCTCCACATAGACGCCATTGTATAAGAGATGCGAGACTTCAAATGAGCTTTCGGTGTTTGTTCTACTTCCAGTGTCCGTTGCCTTGCCTGTTTCGCTAAGCTACAAGCTACTACATTTCACTGCAATTTTGTAATCGTCACAAAGGCAAAATGAGGAATGCGAGCATAGACGTACCATGGTACCCAAGGATGCATTTGCCAGGCTTGAACTTTGGGGCCACTTTGGGGGTTTGCCCGCATTCTTTATTATGGAACGGAAAAAAATCTCTTGAGGTACAATATGGCTTGCCACCACTTTGACGTGCCAAAAAGATCCCGTGGTCGAAAAACGCCCTTCCAAGGTCTATGATTGGAGGGAATCCCTCTCCCCGTGGCCGAGGCCGTGGGTTAAAAGGGTGTTGTGTTTCCCGTTTTATGCTTCCTATGCCAATGCAAGGGTGACAAGCGTAGCATGTTTGCATTGAGAGATTGTGCAGTTCTTACGGTCTTACGGTGATTGTGCTCGTGTAAGTTCAAGCCGGCAAGCTTCATAGCTCGCCGCCAAGGTATTGGGGCAATGCAATGCAACAATGAATAACAATCCCCATCGTCAACTTTCATGCCTATGATTTAGCGCGGCTGGAGTAGGTTGCACAATTCTTGGTGAAAGTGAGGCACTGGAAATTGCCCACTTCCGATCACTCATTTGACTCTGACCGTTGGCGGATGGCTCGCCGGACTAAACATCGTCACACTATGTCCAATAATATTTTGAGCATGTTGAAGTTTTGAGTGCAATTGTTGTGATATCTTAGATGGAAGATGGAGGATGGCGGGCCATGTTTATGTCAAGTACACCAGTACACATTATCGGCACTTAGGTACCGGGTTGTGATTTGGAAACCATGGTAGCGCTTTGATCAATTATTAGTTAGTTATTCACCGCCCTTGCACGTAATGGGCGCTTCTTGTAAAACCAATCATCCGTTTGTAGGGGATTAGCTCCTCGAGGAATTCAATACAAAGCAGTGCAAGGAAATCTCTCGGAGCATCAGCCAAGGAACCTGTGGTGTGCCTTTGCTGCTACATTTCGCCAACAAATCCTCCGTCATGACCCCACATCCGCCTTTTCGCATCCTGTACACTTGTGACTCCACTAACCAAAAGGCAAGACCAAAGATGTGACATTGTCTCATCCGATTCCCTCCGCTAACTGGTTCCTAGATACAATTCGTAGTTGGGCAATTTCGCGGGGCTATGGTTGGTTGAGAACGCTTGCTCTTCGTGCCTCGCATCTCTTCATCGGTGTCACGTACGTGACACCGATGAAGTAGAGAGACAATCTACCTTATGCACACATACAAGTGCAGCGACACACACTTAAATGAGCGACGTTTGAAGACGCCTTCATCAAAAGTGAACATGTTGCAAACCACTACCGTCGTCACGTACCCCACCGCGTGCGACACTTACGAAAAATTTTGTACGCCTCAATTGCACCACAACTCCCTCCCTCGCCCTCCCCTCCTCCCTCCCTGCGCACATGCATTATGCAGTTTCAACGTGTTGAGCATCTGTCTATGCCATTGCGTTGCATTGAATTGTATATAAACACAAACACAAAGACATGGAAAAACACAACCACAACTACAAACACACCCACACCCACACGCAGCTGGTCAGCTTCGCGAGGCAACGAGCGGGCGGATGCAGTGTACATAGCCCCGAACAGCTAGGAGGTTCTGTTTCTAGACAAGGGTGGAAGGGTGGCGGGAAGGGTGGGGGGCTGAGGGTTGACGCCCTCGGTTTCCGGGGCGAACGCACCAACACTGAGGCGGATGGCTCCTTCGTTGCAGTGGACCCATCCCCCGCTTTGGAGAGCCAGCTTGTTTGACCGTCATAGGGACTCCCTCCTCAAGGACAATAGGGTCTTGGACCTCCACCGCCTAGCCCTGTGCTTAAAGCGATAGAGCCCATTACACAACGCTGGCGCCGGGTTCCACTTCGATCCATTTTGTCGAGTGCATGTTCGACCGCCTCCGCCCGTCCCACCACCAACAAATCTGATTGCCAGGACCCACACGTGCATGACAGTGTCGTGTCCTCTGGCGGCGTGGGAACGGCCATCTTCCCACACCCCAGCCCGTCTGCGATCCGCTTGCATCATCCGACCGCCCCGTTCCTCGGCACACGCAGGGATCTACGGGGATCAGCTCGTCTGCGCAAAGCACTGCCCGGAAGTCGCTAGCTGCGGTGTGCCCTTCTCCCGACATCGGTCTCAGTGGCATTCCATGTGGGCGTCAGCCCGTCATCCCATATTTCTTGCACGCGACCCCCCCCGGGCGTGGCGGTTCTCTGTGCTCTCCCGTTCCGCCCCCCCCCCCCCCCCGCTCCGGTCACGCGCCCCACCCGCTCCGGCCGCCCCCCCCCCCCCCCGCTCCGGCCGGGCGCCCCGTGAGCTTCACGGGAAGTGCGCTGCTGGCGACATGCCCCCCGACGGGCAAGGCGGGGGCCATGGCCCCCTGAATGGCGCCCAACATGACACTGACATGCCCTCGCGGACCCCTTCCGTTGTGTTGCTGCTCCGTGCACCCCGTCCCTTTCTTCCCCCAATACCCTTGGCCCACCCGTTCCCCCCCCCCTCCCATCGTCCCATCACCCCAACAAACCCCCCCTGTCCAAGCGGTTGTGCGACCCCCGTCCGCAGCGCCCCCCCCCCCCCCCGTCCTCCGCCCATTCTCCTCCTCCCCCTTGACCCGCGCCCTCCTCTCGCCCATCCATCGCCATGTGCCGCGCAGGATGCACATGAAGACCCCTACACAGCTGCCGATTCCATCTCCGTCCCTGCCGACTCAGTATGTGACCATCTCTGCCCCATTGCCCGGCCCGTGCCTGATGCTTCGTGCTGCTGTGGATCAGATCTTGTGCCCCGCAACTGCCCCAACCGCTTTTGTGAAGTGCCCCCACCGCCTTTGTGCTGTGCCCTAACCGCTTTTGCGGGGTTCTCCAACGGCTCCCAACCGCTTCTGTGCTCCACGCATGGCACGTGGCTTGCGGACAAGCCACAACTGGGTCGGCCCTCGCATTGGGAGTTTCGCACTTGTGGAGACGAATCGGGTCAGAGTAGTGATAAGCGGCCTGAAATGGAAGAATGGGGCTGGGGGAAGGTAGGGATCAGACGACCGGGGCACCGGCGGGGGCCAGGGGGGGCAAGGGCTCCTTTGGCCAACTCAGTACCACTTGGGGGGGGGGGGGGGGGCAACCCGCCCCCCCAAGCCGCACCTGCTGCACTCCCCCCCCCAAACCCTCCCCCTAAAAGATCGGGCCCAATTTCCTTCCACGCTTTTGGCCAATCAAAATTTTTCGTTGGCGCCTGCGCCGCCAATCAGTTTCAACCACAAATTTTCTACGGCGCCTTCAGCGCCTCTAAAAATTCAGCAGCAGTCGGGGGGGGCGGGGGTTGGACCCACCCCTCCCAGCCCCCCTAGAGCCCCCCCTCTTCAAAGGAGCCCGCGGGGGGGGGGGGGTTGTGCCAGCCCCCACGCAGGCACAGGGGGTGCGTGACCCAACCCATGCCAGGCCACACGCCGCTACCTCGTCCGGTGCCTGTTCTGACAGAGGGCCGGCACCGCAATGGCGGACCCAGCGGCGGCGGGCGCCGACAGCGTCTTGGGCAGCGAGCGAAGACAGCTGAACAGCCGTGGCGAGGTATGCGGGGCGGCAGGGCCGGGCCGTGCGGCATGCGGCCCCAGAGTGCAGGGCTGCGCCGGGGGGCGGGTGTGAGTCGGGGGTCATGCCACGTCTTGCATCGATGGGAGACGCCGCAGGCAGACAACTGGTCGTGGACGGAGCCTCTGAAAGGCGGACCGTCTCCAAGGAAGCGTTCCTCCCAAAAGGGCTTCCGGACCGGGACCGGCTCGCTCAGAGCGGGGGGGGGGGGGGGGGATAGGCCCTGAGCCAACCCAGCCGGGCCACCAACCCATGGCTGCACTCCACTTCCATCGGTTCTGGCGTCCCGTATCGTGATTGCATACCGCCTTTGGGAGGGCTGCACGGGCTGCCAATTGGATATAGGGCTCAGGATCATAGGCGGGCCGTAGTGCATTGGTCAAGCGTAAAGTCCCGTAGTGGGGAGATCGCTAGATCGATCCCCGGGCAGCACAAGACTGCGAGACATACACTCGGCTTGCTTGCAGACGTTTCATTGTTGCGGACGCTAACAATTTTTGAAATGCACGCAGACACAAAAGAAAAAAGAAAGATCAGGACTGAAGTTCATCTATGAATATGATGATGATGAATATGAGCCCCGTACCCAAACATGTTTATGTTGCAACATGTTCCTGCTTTTTGTTCAGCCCCGAGCCTCACACTCCCTCGCCCTGTCTTTGACACGTGCACCGCGTGAACTGCAACACTGTCCGGCGAGGGTCTTTTTTGCCTTCGAACGCCAGAAGTTTCTCTCGTACGCCGCCTCCTTGAACGGCCCCTCCCCTCTGAAGTGGACCTTTGCCCCCCCCCCCCCCCGGAAAGAATCATTGTGGTTGTTAGAAGCCCCTGTCAGGAAAATGATCCTGCAGATGCACACCCCAGCGCGCTCAAGTCAGTGCTGGAGTCAGCAAACCCCCGCATGGACTCGGAGTGTGCATCGGGATGCACCTGGTCAACGGCACGGGCAACAGCCCGTCTCCGGGACGGCCGACCCCCGGAGTAGTCAAACAGGACAAGTCATCCGGGGGCTCTGTTGACACGACCAAAACACGTTCGGGCCCACAGAGGGTCGGAATGAGCAGTGGCGAGAGGCCAATAGGCGCCGCCAAAGGCAAACAATCAGACACCGAGGCCTTGTGCCAACACCCCCCCCCCTTGCCCCATGTCTTTATCCAACACTGTCTGACTGACAGCTACTGACTGTGATTGTCTGACTAATGTAGTCAGACATGATATTCTGTTTTCTGTTTCAGACACAGTGTGTGTCTTGAGGTTTAACCAGGTTTGGCATAGAGAATAAAGATGCACTTATGCCTGACTGTGGAGTGCATTGCCTCTGGTCTGCATTTGCCTGTTTTTTAATTAGGTCACCCCCCCCCCCCCTCACGGCGACATGCCAACCCCCCCACAGTGAGTGAGTCTGGCATGAGGCAACTGGGTGGTGAGAGGCCGATGGGCACCACCGCCGATAGAGGGAAAGGGCTCAAGGGAAGGGCAGCGAATGGCGATCGGCCAGTAGGCGCCGCCCACTGCAGACGAGAAAAATACACCAAAGGCGTCATGCCAACCCCCCCCCCCCCAACGTACTGTGGAGTGCATTACCTCTGGTCTGCATTTGCCTGTTTTTTAATTAGGTTACACACCCCCCTTGCCCCATCTGAGGCCCCATCTACGGCCACGCTTTGGGATATCTGACACACTTCTGTGCAGGACGTGGGACTGACCAAAGATTCCAAGAGAGGAAGGACCCTGAGGACCCTGTCGGTATCCCCCTCTGCCACCGCCTTTGGGACCTGCTGCGCTCAGGCCAGGGTGCAAGTGGTCATGGATGTGGGATCTGCCGTCGCTGTGACGCCAAAGAGGAGCTGAGGAGGCTGGGGACAGGGGATCGGGTTGGTGATGGTGATCAGGGCGAGCGCACTTGTCCATTGGGTTTGGCAATGATGTGGCGGTGAAGTGGGGCATGGTACCGAGATCCCGCCCCCTGAAAATCCTTTGGAGGTACCGATGGCGCTGTGCACGGGCAGCAGGCGGCGCGGGCCTCGGCCTTGAGGCCTTGGTGGAAAAGGACAGTGTCGTAGTTCTTCAATTAGGAGCGCCCCGGGGGGACAGCCCACACCATTGAATCGGGGCTCACGGCATGGCACACGGCAGAGGCAAGGGCAGGGCTCGGGCCAGGGGTTCTTGGGGAGTGGCATTGCTGGAGCTGGTGGTGGGGCTCGTGTCCTGCAGATGCCGTTTCCGGGACTACTGCTGGGGTACTGTTGCGGTGGCTGTTGTTGGGGGTGCCGCAGGGGCTGTTGTTGGGGCTGTTGTTGGGGCTGTTGTTGGGGCTGTTGTTGGGGCTGTTGGCGTGCTACGGAGGTGAGCGGTTGATTCTCTGCGGATCGATTCGTTCTCAAAGCCAAAGGCAAAATGCAAGGCAAGCGGAAAGAAGTGCAGAGGTAAGAAGGACGCAGAGCTTTCCCACTCATCGGTCGGCGTCTAGTCGCAACAGGGGAGCCAACCAGGATAGTGCAGCAACTTGGACTTCCCGGAGGACTTGTGCATGCGCTTTGTACTCCGACAACCAAGTCCAGCTCAACACCCAAGGGAGCCTCCCTTCCGTTGTCCACATCTACCCTCCCGTGTCCCCCATGCACCGCCCCCAACGCCTCATGCACCGCCCCCAACGCCTCCAGGCCGCATCGTATATGCCCGATTTCCCTGAGGACCAGTTCTCACGGAAGGAGAAGGCGGTGGCGCACGAGATCAACAGCTGCCGCGCAGACCCGGCGGCATACGCCAGAACCCTCGAAGAAGTGTGTGCGGAGTGCGTGTGCAGCCCCCGTACCCGCACCCCCCACCAAACGGCACGTTGAAGCGCCCTGCGTGCCCCCCTTTTCAGCCCCGCCTTGGGGGGTCCACCCCCGGCCCGATCAGCCCACGCCCCCTCACGCGCCCGTGTGGACCCTGACAGCGTCATTCTGCCTGGGTCTCAATAAGGCCCCTCTCCACCTCGCAACAGCGCATTGCACGGGAGACGGTGTACGAGGCATTCAGCAGCAAAAGAATAATGGGCTCATAGAATTGTTTGCAGTGCCATCTCGTCACCCAAAAGGGACTACGGTAAATAGTCGTAGTAAACATACTTTACCATGCACCAAGTAACGTTCTTGTAAGTACAAGAAGTTTTTATTTTCCTCTAGACCTATTTACCTAGTTAGGATCGACCTAGGGGGCACCACGTGCTTCCTAGGGTCTCCGCTAGCTTATCTCCTTCTATCTATGGCGACTAGAACCACTCGTGGTAGGGTGGAGGTCTTGGCCCAGGCGTATATTAGGGAACTAGTGAAACATGTAGAACCATGGAAATCATGGATGACATGAGATAAAATCATTCAATTCAAAATTCAATTAGGCATGCCTTTTGGAGGATGGCGGTGGTTCACTGATAAGGACATTTGCAGCTTCAGGAGGAGGAGCGGGGTTTGCATCAGAAAAGGGCGAGGAGATCATTGGGGGTCCGTATGCAGCAACTGGGGCTGCTGTCTCAATCACTGCCGACTGGCTTGCTGATGTGTTTGGGTTCAGGGGCCCATCGATGACCGATTGGCGGCAGTGGATAGTGCGTGCAAGGCACTGTACAATGGTGACTGTGAGCAGGCGGCAGTGGTGAGCATTAACCTGCAGCTGAGCATGGATATATGTGTGCGCTTGTGTGCAGCAGGAATGCTGTCACGCAAGGGCCGGCGTGCGGCGTTCTCAGACGAGGCAGATGGATGCTTCCGGGGTGAGGGAGGTGGTGCAGTGGTACTGCAGCCACTATCCAGTGCATTGACAGCAGATCAGGGGATGTGGGGCACAGTGCACGGGACAGCAGTCAATCAGGATGGGCGGACAGCCACACCGACAGCCCCCAATGGCCCATCGCAGGAGACCGCTGTGCAGTCTGCCGTTCATAGGGCTGGGCTGAGGCCCACAGAGATTGGGTATGTGGAGGCGCATGGCACGGGCACGCCACGGGGGGACCCGCAAGAAGCGGCAGCGCTGGGGCATGTGTCTGCAGGTGCAGGGCGTCAGACGCCGCTGCTGGCAGGGGCAGCGAAGAGCAACATGGGGCACCTGGAGTGGGCATCTGGAATGGTAGGGCTGATGAAGGCTGTGCTGTGCGTCCTCAAGAACCCCAATTGTTAAGGACTGCCCTTAAGGACAGCCCCCAACGACCACCAACCGCCAACCGCCAACCGCCACCAACCACTAAGTGCCAACCGCCGGCTGCCGCCAACCGCCAACCGCCAACTGCCAACCGCCAAACGCCAACCATTGGTCAACAACACTGTTTCTGTGGTTTTGTGTCTTGCCCCTGTCTTGACCATGAAGCAGAGAGCGTTCCCGTGAACATTGGTTTCTGTTGGCGGTACGAACCTTTTTTCCCCCTTCTTAAAGACAGCCCTGACAACCGTATGTCCAGCACAGGGGGCATGCGTGCCCCCTGTGCCCCCTGCAGGGGCCCAATGTGTGCCTCTGGGGAGACCAATCCATTGCACGTGTATTCCGAATCGGAGAGTCACCAAAACTGTTTGATAGGACACGATTCTGGTAGTACCCCGGCGTTGTTCGCAGGACGTGCATTGTGGCACGCAGGGCTGTCTTTAAGAACTCCCGCGCTCTTCGGTGCCTCGTGGAGGTAGCCCCCCGGAGGCATGCGGTGTATACAGCTGTACACAGCAGGTACACAGGGTGGGTGCACAGGGGTACGCAGAGCCCCAGGATACGGCAGAGCCCTTAGCTCACTTCAATTGGAATTCACCCCCCCCCCCTCCTCCCCAGCACACACCTCCCCGGCAGACGGTGTGTAGGAAAAAGTGGATGCAGTGTTGTGCTCGGAGGGATGCAGGCTGGTAAGTCATTGCTGAGCTATAAAGAACTGTGTCAACTCCTGCGAGGAAACACAATTTGATTCGTACCATTGCAACGGGCGAACCTTGGCACATTGGGATATTGGATTGCAGCCGGGGCACAGGAAGTATGTACAGGAAGTATGCAGCACGTATACAGTGGGTTACAGGGAGTATACAGGGGTATACTGTAGGGTATCCACCACCACCACCACCGGTTGGGACCTCCTCCGTGTAGCCCCGACACGGAGCAGCGAAACAGGGACAGTCTGGGGGCTCCGTTGGCGCAACCTCCCGAGGGAAAGGGAAAGGGAAAGGGGACTGGGCTCCGCGAACGCGGAAACGACACCAGCAGGAGCACCGGCCGCAGTGGCCGACAGAAAGCAGCGACCCGACGCAACATGCGAAGGGGAGAATGGGTGACTGTCCAGGGCCCCGTAAAGAAACAACAACCAGACGGAATGTCACACGGGGGGGGGGTAGGCCAGGCAGGGGGAGGGAGGGCACAAGGGGGTGAGAGGCCGATGGGCGCCGCCGCCTGCTGAGGGAGAGGGTTCAAGGGAAGGGCAGCGGTGAGTGGTGAGAGGCCCATAGGCGCCGCCCGCTGCAGAGAGCAACACAACCAGGCGTCATACCCCCCCCCCCCCCGCTTGGGACGGTACACAGCGGCATACGGGGTTCGTACCAGGCCTCGGAGGCAGGCAGGCAGTCCATTGTCGACCCCTCCCCCCCCTCTGCCCCCCCCTGCCCCTGCCCCTGCCCCCCCGCAGCAATACATCCTGGACGGGCCCGGGCTGATCAACAAGCCGCTGACGCACACCCGGCGCCATCTGGACAAGCTGATGGCCCGCCATTCGCAAGAGGAAGAGGAGTTCGAGGCCCGAAGGAAGCAGCGGGAGGAGGCCTGGAACGCACGGAAGGAGGAGCTGCTGGTGTGCCCGCGACACCGGGACCGGGTGGTGCACCGGCGGAGGGACCCCCCGCACCCCCACCCCCCCCACGAGACGACAGGTGTGCTCCGCCTCCGGCCCCTGCCATTGTGGCGGTCGGGCGCAGTCATGGCCGGACGGCACGGTCTTGGCTGGCACAGCACCAGTCTGTCCCGCCCCTCATGATCTTAGCCTGCGATCCAGGCCATCTCAACGCCCCGGTGACGGCGTAGTGGACAGAGTTTTCTTCTTTTTTTCGTTAAGAAACGTCGACCTCCGGAAGGCCCTTGGGGCGCCGGTGCCAGAGATCCGCCAACTCCGATGGGGCCTGTTTGCTGGTCCAAAGAGAGGGTTAGACCGGCGGCTCTAAGACGCTGGCCAGCATGGCGCTGGTGCCCCCCCCCCTCCCCTTTCAGAGAGAGGCAGCGCGCCAAGTGCACGCCGGGCATCTTTCTGGGCCGAAATGCCTGTGACCAACACTATACTAAGCACCCAACGTGCGAGGAATCCCGAGGAGGTTGGTGATGGTTCCTCTCCGCTTTGGGGAAGTCGAGACGGCAGTGGTTGTGTACAGGGGGGGAGGGGACACCTGCTTTTCCAGTCATCAGCGAACTCAGTAGTTAATCGACAGATGGATCCAGCGGCTGTAGCATAGCGATGGTCTGTGACGTACCGCTGCACAACCGCTGCCGTTTGCCTGCTCAGTGGACTGTCCGCAGGCATCTTCGCGTCTCATCTTTGTGACGGAAAGGTACCTATGGTCTTATAGGCCACTGACGAGCCTTTCTGAGCTTTGTGCTGACTGCCACTTGTGCACCCGTGCAATAGCCCAGAGTTCCTTCGGGGGGGGGGTTATCAGGAGACAATTTCGTGGGGAAACTTGCGCCTTTCAGATTGGTGACGAAAGTTCCCCCGCGAAATTTTTTGGTGCAATTTGGGGCACTTCCTGCTCTTTCTGCATCCTCTGGGGCGGCGGTAGGCAGGCATTGTTGCGCTGATGTCGGCAGTCTGTTTGTCACGTCCATTCGTCTTGCCTGCTTGGGGGGGAGAAGTTGGTTGCCGAGAATGTTTGTGAGCTTGGTTTGAGTGGAGGCAAGGCCGCCTTTTTTGACAGTTGTCCCTTGTGGATGCGGCTGTGTATACCTTTATTATGCACACCTCCCAGTGCAGGAGGCTGCTGGGGCACCGGGGCTGAAACAAAGGCCGGTGCTCACCAACAACCCCCCGCTTTCTTTGTGCTTGGCTTTTCGGTCTTTGTGCTTTTGCGTTGTGCAGGTGTTGGTGCCAGGCTCCCCCTTGTGCTGGTTTGTTTCCCTTGTTTGTGGCAATGTGCCTTTAGCCTTCTTTTGTTGTCCGGGTTTGCTTTCTCACCTGATATCCCCCTCCTTTTGATTTTTTTCCGTTTCTCCTTCGCATTGCCATCGCCAGTAATTCCCATGGGCCCGCGCATCCCCGTCCCTATCCCCGTCCTGATTGGCTGCTTGCATCTGTGCCCCAGGGCACAGGCACCTACCCACCACCCCCGCACACGCATGCCCAGACATGTGGTTACAGCCGTGCGCAAGGGTGGGGCTTTGCCGTGCGCAACTGTGCGTCCTCTTCAAATCCAGCCGTGCGCAACCGTGCGACCAATTTTTGACCGCAAATTTTGACCGGAAAGCACGGGGGGGGACCGGCCCCTTTACGCCGACCCCCCCCCCCCTCCCTGCTGGTTTTTGGCTGGGAAGTGCCAGACCATCGGAAATTTTGCTTGAACTAGTAGAGGGTAAAAAAATGGGTTTTTACCCCATGTGTCTATACTCAGTTTTTTCAGGAGAACGCAATAATGGATGAAAACCAATATAGACCAAATATCAATACCACCCCTGTGCAGAGGACCATCAGAGATGGCCCATACCCTGGTGGGTAAAGCAGTGCCTCTGCAACTGCAAAGGCATGGGTTCAAGCCACACTGCAGGCAATTTGCAGAAGTCCAGGCTGGATCAGTAAGGCCATGGAACAGTTTTTCTTTTGGTTATTTTTGTCACGGGGGGGCCGCCGGGACCGGACCCTTTACGCCGACTCCCCCCCCCCCCCCCTCCCTGCCGGGTTTTGGCCTGGAAGTGCTGGACCATGGGCGCCGAAGGCGCCCTAAGGAAATTTTGCTTGACTTAGTAGAGGGTGAAAAATTGGGTTTTCACCCCATGTGTCTATACTCAAAATACTCAGTTTTTTTTAGGAGAACCCAATAGTGGATGAAAACCAAATTGGACCAAATATAAATACCACCCCTGTGCAGAAGTATGTCAGAGATGGGCCCTACCCTAGTGGTAAAGCAGTACCCTGCAACTGGAAGGTCCTGGGTCCAAACCCCGGTGGGTCAATCTGCAGGATTACAGGCAGGATGAGGGGCACCGTGGGAAAATTTTTTTTTTCCTTTTTTGACTTTGTGCTCTTTGTTGGGGATCCCCGAGAATGCAGGGGTGACGTAGCATTTCCGCCCACTTGTAGGCACGGTTGAAGTGCTGCTCAACCGTGCGCAAGCGTGCGCCACCTTCAGATCTCGCCGTGCGCAACCGTGCATATCCGGAGAAAGTAGCCGTGCGCAACCGTACACGCACGGCTGTAACCACATGTCTGCGCATGCCTTACCCACCCGCCCACCCACTCACCCCCCAAAAACACACCTCCTCCACAGCCTCACCCACTGACCCACACGCATTTCCCTATTCGCTCTATGCACTCCGGTGGTGAGGGTGCTGGAGCAAACCTGCGGAGGGTCAAAGATGGTGGAATTTGTTTTGCAGAATACACTTCGCTCGATGATTTTACTCGACCCCCCCCCCCCCCTTCCCCCCATCATGATTGTCTGACTAATGTAGTCAGACATGATGTTCTGTTTTCTGTTTCAGGTGTGTGTCTTGAGGTTGAACCAGGTGTCGCATAGAGAATACAGATGCACTTATGCCTGACTGTGGAGTGCATTACCTCTGTTTTGCATTTGCCTGTTTTTTTAATTAGGTCACCCCCCCCCCTTCCCCCCATCATGGTGCTGATTCCAGAGTGTGACGTTCTCCAGCCTCTGCATGTGGTGCTCTCAGGAGGTGGCGGGCAACAAGAAGAACAAGGGAGGCAAGAAGGGGGCCCCCAAGAAGGAGGCCCCAAAGGACACCAAGCCCCCGGCCAAGGGCGCCGCCGTGGGGACGAAGAGCCCGAGAATGCCCGACAAGGCTTTGGTATGCCCTTCGTTGTGGGCGAGGGTGGGCGGCGGCAGGATGTGCCCTCCCTCAGGAGTGTCTGCGGGACCGTGTGGGGGGGGCTCCGCGAACGCGGAAACGACACCAGCAAGAGCACCGGCCGCAGCGGCCGACAGAACGCAGCGACCCGACCAGGGGGGGGGGAAAAATGCGATTCGCATTTTTTCGCATTTTCCGCATTTTTTTTCGCATTTTCTGGGCAGGTCCCTTAGTGTAATGTTCAAGAGGATACATTCAAGTGGCATTGTGTAGTTCAACTAAAGGGTAGTTTTGTAGTCAAGTCAGTGTTTGCATACCTTCCCAACACCGCCACTTTTGTTTGTTACATGGCTCCTTTTCCCTTAGACATGTCACATGCTATGCCCTCCCATTGCCCTCCTTCTGAGCCCACATCTGATGATGGAAATAGCCCACCCCGCCGCAAAGTACGTGGTAAGGGGAGAGGTGGTGCCGGCGCAAAGTATTGCACCATGGGCCCTGGGAAGCGGAAGGAACAATTCCCTGGCCATCCCCTGAGTCTCCGCACCAATGATCTTGGTATTGAAGTACTATGGTGCGATGCGTGTGGATGCCCCGTGAGCCACACAACGAAGAGCACAGTCCAATATCATTTGGACTCCAAAAAGCACCAGGTGGCCGTTGAGACTATGCAGAAGAGGGAGAAGGCACGGGTCGAGCGCCGCCTAGAGGCAGAGGCAGATGCTCTACCTCATAAAGCCGCAATGAGGCAGCCCAGCCTACAATCCGTTGTGGCGTCATGCAACGACAAGAACAAGGCCGCTGATGATACGGTCTTTGCCTTCGCCGGTGCCGGCATCCCGTTGGACAAGCTGGATCACCCCCTTGTGCGTGCTTGGTTGCAGAAGTACACCACCATTGCCGGTTGCTTGCCGCAAGGCAGCTCTGACTTCCCCAAAGTCAACGGCCAGCGTGTGCAGTGGAGAGGTTCTTCTCGCAAGCTGGCAACGTCTCCAAGAAGCAAAACAAGTTGTTGAATCAGATGAGGCGATTGGCTTTTATGGCGCGCTTCAACTTGGATGTCGAAGGGCGCCTTGTATAGTGTAGCTTCCGACAGCCGCCAACGTATACCTACGGGCGGTTAAGCTATCCAACTAGGGGCGAATAGTCGGGGGCAACGAACCGCGAAACGCATCGATACGCCAAGCTCACTGGACTGGGCACCCTGTGGGCTTGGGAAGGCTTCCGGCAGCCGCCATTGTATTCTTACGGGCGGTTAAGCTATCCATTGAGGGGCGAATAGCCGGTTGCTTCAATGGGGTATGGGGTGGAGGCAGTATTGGGGCTCTGCTGCTTCTTGCCGAGGGTGTAACGCCCCTCCTCCTAAACCACAGTAGAAGGGTGAGACTTCCCTACCACGCTTTGCATGTTGAGCCGGGGCCGTAGTCTTCACATTGATGGAGCGATGGTGTCAACAGATCAACATGCGTCTTGATAAACATAGGGGTTTTGGGAGTCCTATAGCATTTTAGCAAAACCGCATTTTATGCCGCATTTTTTCTCGCATTTTCCGCATTTTTTCCGCATTTTTCCGCATTTTTTTCCAATCCCGGCGACCGCATTTTTCCCCCCCCCCTGCCCGACGCAACATGCGAAGGGGAAGAACGGGTGACTGTCCAGGGCCCCGTAAAGGAACAACAACGCGACGGAATGTCACACGGGGGGGGTACGGGGGGGGGTACGGGGGGGGGTACGGGGGGGGGGGTACGGGGGGACACGGGGGGGGTACAGGGGGGCGATTTCGTGCCGACTATCCGTGTTTGCTTTCTCGCCTCCTTCCCCCCCTGCCCTGCCCCCGTGCCGAGGCTACGCCGTGTGGGATCCGGACTGCAGTCCGGACGTGCGTGCCTCACGCCGAAGAAAGGGCAGGAGGGTAATCCAGAGTCATCCTGACGCGGCCCAAAGGCACGGACTTGACCCGAGCCCAATCACTGAATCGTGACGGCGCCTCGCTGGACAATATGAACTGTGTGTGTTGCGGCTCCGCCGCGTGATGCATGAATTACTGTTGGAATGGCCGGAGTGGTTCTGGAGGGTGACGACCATCGTCGATCTACAGTTTGGGGGGGGGGGGGGGGGCTTCGGGAGGGGAGAGTTTCGCGGGGAAAATGTCGCCGTCAAGAACAGTTGCCAAATTTCCCCCCCCCGGCGAAATTTTCGCGGCGTGCCCACCAGAGCCCACCAGGAAACAGTAGGAGCCATCCAGAGCCCAACCGGAAATAACAGCGTGTTTGAAGCTTCAGGATTCCTGGAATTCCCCCCTTTCGAAATTGTGCACTGGCAAACTTGTCCCCCCCCGCCCGTATGGCCCAGCTACGCACAACAACGGTGCTATTCCCCGGGGCGCCGCCGGAGGGGAGCCACCACCGTTGTCCTGGTCTGCAATGCAGCACCAGCAGAGGCACCGCCTTCGGGGGCCCCCCGCCAGCAAAGCGCTGGGCCGTGGGTCCTCGGAGGCACGGCGTGCGTGCGTGCGTGCGGCGTGCGCGCGCTCCCTGGCCTTTTGGGCTGCGCAGGTGGAGGAGAACCCGGAAGAGGCCCTGCAGCAGGAGCAGGAGCGGTTTGAGGCCCTGGAGAAG